>VURO01000317.1:0-22992 GCA_015108175.1 Pelvicachromis taeniatus | reverse complement strand
ACATTTTTTTTTTTTTTGGGAGGTTTGCATACTATGCACTGATTACAGCTTTTTGGAGCTTGTTATTTCATAAAGCTAACATTACTTTATTATTCAAGTATGACTTTACTGACCATTACGTGGTAGTCCCAAAAACTCATTTGTGAGCCGCAAACAATGTGTGACATGCGGTCCATAAAGGGAAAAAAAAATGGTATCCAAATGTTTAGATTCTTCATATGAAACATTCACTTTTAAAACATGGTTTTGTACTTTAATGGTATTAGCTCCATTGGTCCCAGTTATGTATAATAACACTATTCTTTCTTATGGCATCAAAAGTATTTTCAGTAGCTTTCTGGTCCAGTGGGAACAGTTGAGGTTTGTAGTGATGATCTCTAGTTTTTGGGCTCTATCTCCGCTCTCCGTGGTCCTCCTCAACCCACGCTACAATCTTCCCCTCCCAGCCCGGGACAATGGCTCCATCCTGGAACACCTGAAAAGCCAGCATCCAGTGTTTACATATCTGAGAGACCTATATCTGTAATATGCTATAAAAGGTTTGGATAGAAAGTAAAAATGAATACTTGAGGTTATTCAATTCTTTGAGATGGAAATAAGTCTCTCCATGGTGTTTTGAAGTGCACAGTAGGCACAGCTATTATTAGCATATCTTACTCTATAACTGCCGTTTTACATTTGCCAGCTGAAATCCGATGTGAAGAGAAATAGGGGCTGTAATTTTACTCCCACGCCTACCTCCTCCTTCACTGTGCCAAACTCTGGGTCAAGGGCCTTGAAGTGGTATCTGAAACTGCCTTGTCTGTCTACAGCTGCCTTGAAGTCTCGCAGTGTCACCTCTCCCAGCCTGGAAGCACACATATAGCCGCACAGACATTATGCTTTCCTAGGATAAACCAGCCCAGGCATCCATATAACAGCTATGGTCAACTGAAACCCAATCAGCAATTTGCTTAAAAAAAAAAAAGAACGCTCCAGTGAAGCAACACATAACAACAGCAGCGTATCAAGCCACCATAAAGTGTTTATATACTGGCCTTTTTGGGATGTTAATCAGAAATGGAGTGAGCGAGCGATCTGTGAAGTAGAGCACTTTAGTGGAGATGGCAGTATCCAATCCTGGACTGCTGTGTGAGTGCGCCATTTCTGGAAAAAAAAGGAGCAAACATTGTTTTCCCACAACCAAAGTCTGAAAGGGTTCTGGCCTCACAGTCAGTCATGCCCTCTCTTTGCAGCGCAGTGTAATTGAATGGCACAATTTGATTTAACAGCCAGTAGAGATGTTGCGGGGGATGACGAATTCTAAACAAAAACGAGCATTTTGTTTGTCTCACTCGAGCTCGGCGGCCAGGAGTCACGGTCTGTTGAGTTGGCTCTGCGTCCTGGTGATTTGAATTCCTCCTAGAAGAAGAACCAATTACTCATAGCAAACAGTCGGACGCTATCAGTTGCTGAGTCATCATTTGGAAAGTGACAGACGAGCTACTACATTTTAAAACTTCCTCTTTAAGTTGTGAGAGTGAGAGTGTGTTACCCCTCTGTCCTGTCTGCGCTGGGTGTCCAGAGAGTGCAGTCTGTCCATGAGGCTGGCCACGCCCTGCTCCAGAGTGTCCAGGGTGTGATGTTGGGGGTCATGGCCGGAAAAACTGTCCCTTAAACTGCGAAGTGCTTCCCTCACGACCTGCAGCTCTTCACCCTGTGAAAAACAGTCCTCTGATACTTAAAAAGCATTGGAAAAAAATCTAACTCTGCAAAGAGGAAAATCATTTCTTAAAGCCTCACAACATCAAAATGATATTATACAGTTAGCCATACTGTCATCTCCAAATTTGAAATTGGCAATCAAAGTTTTAAATGAATACTTTATCATTTTGAACTATGGACAGCATGAGTTAATGAGAGAAATAAAGAGTGCATACTGGTGCACTGTGCTGGAACACTGGAGGAGATGTCAAAGCCACTGAGTTACTGTAGCCGCTGCCCTCGCTCCTGAACGCCTATCAGAGACAGAGACAGCATAGACCAAGGTGAAGCTGAGTGTTCTGAATGAAAAGTGATAATATTTACAAGATGACAACAAATCAGAAACTGCAATACAAAGAGCAAACACTTGTCCTGTGTAGCTAACGAACAGCCAGAAGGCTTATTCGTCTGAATAAGAGCTTCACTGTTGTCCAAAAACTATTAAAAAACATCACAACCGTAGTGGGTGACATGTTTTTTTCTACTATGATGAACATGGTGCGCAGTAGTTTATATTGAGTCGATTTCACATACAGCATCCTGCTGCAAGAGATACTCACCGGTGCAAGAAATATGTATTAATCTGCCACTGAAAATAGTCCCCAACAAATGCACCATTTACTCTGATCTGAGTAACAATTTATAAAGACTACACCGCTGAGGTGTACTGGGAAATGTAATGTTTTCTTCAAGCATCCTGCTGCCTTAATATATTTATAGTTTTCGGTCTTATTGAGTAATGTTTCTAGTAAGAAGAAATATATGGGCTATCTTGCGGCAAGTACAATGTAATCACGGTTAGACCGATGCTCGATAAAAAAACAAAACAAACATTGGTGTTATATATGAGTCCTGCGCTCAAACATACATTATTTAGCGCGTATATGTGAAACCTGTCATGCTGCATACCCGTCCCAGGCTAACTTCATGGGCCTTGTGCTGAGCTTCATCAAGCTTTTGCTGCTGCTGCTGCAGTATTCTGTCCTTCCTCCCGAGCTGCTGCTATTGTGACAAGAGAGATGGATGACACAAGGCTTTATTTGCATCTCTATGGCTAAAAGAATGCACTGACGTGTATATAATAAAAGACAATACCTCATATTCGCTAAGTAATTTGTTCCTTTCACTCAGCTTGCGTTTCAGCTCTGCCTGCAAACAGTTATATCAAGGAGATATATGAGTGCTATAGTTCTCTCACTTAAACCTGCAACCACGAGTCAAAGAGGTCGAATATTTCATCGTGTCAAAGGGAAATCATCACTTGTCTCACATTTTCCCCCTCCAGCTGATCTTTGGCCATGTTGCACCTCAGTAGTTCCTGCTTTAGCTGCAGCACAGCATCCTCCTGCACTGCCAAGCGCTGCTGCAGAGCATCCTAATGAGAAGCAGGAGGGAGATCAAAGAATTGTCCAGAAGAGACCTGAATACTGATGAACTGCATCCACCTGTCTTATCGACAGGATCCACCCATCTCTAAACTTGTTTTGATCTTTGTAAAGAAATTATAAATGTATAATGTATATGATAAAACTTACAGAATCATCAGTTTGGGAGGGCGCAATAATCAAAAAGGTTAAATATAATCCTTTAATCCATTTTACTTCACAGATAAAGCACAAAACTAGAGTAAGAGGTTTACCTTGATGGCCTGAATGTGACGTGTCTCCTGTTTGTGCCTCAGAAGTTCCCTCTACGAGCCACACAAATGAACAACAAAAACATTAGAGAAAAGGACTCTGCCCCTAAGACAGCTCATCTATGTTAAACCTAATTACATTTACTTACTGTACCTTGAGATCAAGGGCTTCCTCCATGCTTTGGTCCAGACGACTGCGGATGAGAACCTTCAAAGGGAGAGGGTACGAGCAGGGTAATTAGAGAATGGAAAAATGTCAGAACGTATGAGGAGGCATTGGGCCTCCATGACAGCGGGCTGGCAGATCAGAGAGATTCATTTGTGCTCTATAGTGGCCACTCGTGAGACGAGTGATGGCTACAAACATCATCAGTACAGAAGGGCTGACACAGACACTTCAAGCTCGGCGGCGAGCAAGCGTTGTTTGTTTTCTCAAGTTAGCAGAGAGAGGGCACTGTACCAGCTGCTGCTCGGTGTTAGCCCGGTTATCTCCAAAGCTCACAGATCCATCCTGGTCTTCCTCAGGGAGGGAGCCATGGAGCAGCAGAGCCTAAAAACAAAAACATAAATAGATCCAAAGAAAACCTGCAAGCAACGGAAGTTGCGACGAATGATAGAGAAACCATGTTTGTGTGTTTGTAAATGCCTCAGTTTTTGCACTGCAGCTAATGAAGTCAGTGAACTCAACCAAAATAAATTGAAATTACACTGACAAGTCTGTGTAAACATACAGACTGCAATGTATTACAGAGACTGAAAGTGAGCACATTATGTGTGTAATTAACAATAAAGGCTATTACTGTAAAAGTCACCAAAACATCTATTTTTAATTTATGAACCATATGTGGACGCGGTGTTGCTGCATTTATATTTGTAGCTGAATGCTAGAAATGACCCCAAACATACCAATTAAATGCGCCAGACTTATTTATTTGCACAAATTAATGAAGCTGGCAAAGATTAGAGAATTTTGTGGGATTAGCTTTGTCTTACATATTTTGATTTATTCATGATTATCTTAATAATCTCTGGCTCTTTTCCACACGGTGTCTTTGTTCTGTTTTCCTCCCCTCACCCCTAAATGCTTCCAGCAGCCACCTGCCCCTCCCTGAGCCTGCTTCTGACGGAGGTTTCTTCCAGTTAAAAAGGGACTTTTTGCTTCCCACTGTCGCCAAAGCACTCGCTCATGGGGGGTTATCTCACGCTGGGGTTTTCTCTGTTGTCTTTGTATTATTGTAGGGTCTTTATCTTCCAATATAAAGCACCTTGAGGCAACTGCTGTTGTGATTTGGTGCTATATAAATGAAATTGAACTGAATGTATTGATGTCTGAATAAGGCCCATTATACTGCAAGGATTATGCTCATGGAAGGTATGTTGTAACATGGCAAAGACTCAATTCTTTAAGTCATGTAGGCATGTTTATTGCAACCTTCTGAAATTGAAATCAAGCATCAGAATTGGAAGAGTATTTCCAACATTATAGAATGCAAGTTAACATGCTCACATTTGCAAATAATGAGGCTGAGTGAAATGTCTTACAGCTAAAGAGTCATAAACAAATGCACTAGACGCTTCAAATTGGTCCTGATGATGGTGCTATATGAGGAATCAGAGAATTGCAGGGCAATTACAATCCCGAGGAAGAAGCACATACACACATGTTCAACCGCTTAATACGAATATCTAATAAACCAATCAAATTAGTCATACGCACATGGTCAAGATGACCTGCTGAAGTTCAAACGGAGCAATAGAGAGTTGGTAAAGAAGATTGAAGTATTACACAAACTGGTGATCAACTTGGATTTTCCCACATAATTGTCTCTATGGTTTACAGAGAATGGTACGTAAAAGAGAAAATATCTGGTGTGCGGCAGTTCTCTGGGCAAAAATGCCTTGTGATGCAAGAGGTCAGAGAGCTCAGAGGACAATGGTCAGACTGCTCTGAGTTGAACTCAGATACTTGTTATAACCAGCATTTATAAATGCTCAACATGTCGAACCTTGAAGGAGATGCATAATTCACAGAGGCACCGATGTTAGACAATAGAAGAATGTCTGCTTCAGACAGTAGGGTCATTATTTGGCATAAACAACATGTTAGCAATGGTCTATATTGCCTTGTATCAGCAGTTCAGTCTTATGGTGGTGTATTGGTGTGAGGGATATTTTTGAGCTCTTCGTCACAGAGCTCAAATCATCTCAAACTGGTTTCTTAAACACGACAGTGTATTCACCGTACTCAAATGACCTCCACAGTCGCTAGATCTCGCTCCAATAAAGAACTTGTGGGATGCCGTGTACCAGGAGATTTACATCGTGTATATGCAATTGACAAATCTGCAGCAACTGATGCTATCACTTCAACACGAACCAAAATCTCTGAGGAATGTTTCCAGCACCTTGTTGAATCTGTGCCATGTAGAATTAAGACAGTTCTGAAGCTAAAAAGGGTTCCAACTAGTTCTACCAGGTATTAAGTAGTGGGTGAGTTTATGTTTTATATGTATTGTAAGCCTAACAAGCCTCATCTTATGATTTTCTTATAAAAGCGCTCCCTTTCACGCAACATAATTTTAATCATTGAATTAAAATTATAATAGGTCAGCAACCTGTCCACGATGTACCCTGCTATTCACTCTACGACTACTGGGATAGGCTCCGACCCTTCTGTGACCCCGACTGGCTCAATGGAAGTAAAAGAAAGGACTGACCGTATAAATCAGGCAATACAATTTGTCATCTTTGTCTGTTTATCTGTAAAAACATATGTTATTCTTACTAGTGGATGGCTTAAAAATATATTTCCAATTTTAGCATGTAGCATTTGGATCTTGTAATTTCTTCTGAAATAATCTTCTCACACGTCAGTCTGAGTCTTCCCAAAATGTTGTAATCTTACTGACTGCCAGTAACACTCTGGTACAATTTTATTTAGGAATTAAACTTGGAAAGTGCTGTATAATTTCAATTAACTATATATGCCAGAATACATGCCTATAATTAACTAAACTCAGACGTGTATTTATTTTCAATCCTCTGATGAGATTTCAGTTTTATAATCTTCAATACATGCACTTGGTTTACAAAGTGAACTCGCTCATGAACAGAGGGTAAGCAGATTATAAAACGTTGATATGACGACCTTTCTTTAGCAGTCCTTTGTCATCGATACTTTAGTAGGAATCTGTGGGGATCTAGTGAGTAAACAATGTTGATGTGCTGCAGAAAATAACAGCCTTTTCTATCCAGATTAAATTCTTGCTTCAGTTCTTCAAAGCGCATAATAATACAAGAGTTTGGATCTTTTGAAGTCGTTTAGAAGCTCGAGTTCAAATGCAGAATCTGCTGCGCCTGGTGAAAGCCAACCAGCTACCCCATACTGAGCTACAGTTAGCATTGGCTGCTAAAACAACCAAGGTGTGATTAAAGTGCAGACTTTCAGCTTTAATGCATGGGGTTTGACAAAAGTATTGCGTTAAATCTTTAGGAATTGCAGCAATTTTTATACAAACTAACATAATATTAAATATACATTTTGCTTTTAAAAATGACAGAAAATGTTTGCAGTCAGTGGCTCCCTGAAATTTAGAACCCATGCACACGACCAAGTGCTCTGTTTCATCCCTCGAGGTGCCCTGCAGGACTTTTCTGCAGCCACCTTCAGTCGCAGCTTGCTTGTGGGTCTCTCTGCTTCACTTTTTGGTGTTACGGATCTAACCATGTGCATTCCTTCTTTTTTTAAGAATGCACCCGATTGTTGATTTGGCCATTGCTAAAATTGAGTTTTCTCTCTGATTGTTTTATCTTGCTTTTGCATTTTTTTTACAATCTAATGATGGACTCCTTCACTTTTATTTGCTTATCTTTTGTAAAAAACATATTGAGAGTTCCAGTGAAAATCTCTAAATTAACTCCCAATCTTTTTTCTGCTTAGCTTGTCATGAAATAACAACAAAACAGCCATCACTTACACATGGAGCTGTTTGTCAGTTAATTATCGAACAACTTTTGAGCGTCTGCTAAGAGAGGACTACATAGAAAAGTGCAGACATGCAAACATTTTTTAAAACTTTAAGCCAGCACTTTAGCTTGTTTTCAAAACCTCTTTTATGGTATAAAAATGTGTCACTGTTGAAAAATGTATGGACCTAACTGTATGTTGTAATGGATTATTACAATGTTATATCTTATCATTATCTCAGTGGGTGCTTACAATTTCTATTTTTCAAACAGTTTAGTTGCTTTGGGACCATCTACATGGTGACTTTTGTTTTTCATTATTGCTCTAATTTAACAACCCTGTGGCTTGTTTTTTATTGTAAGGATGTATAATATATAGCCTCCTTTTTAAAGCATTTTAGTGACTCAAAACAGAGAAACAATAAAGTTAGCAAACAGAGGTATGGTGGGTTTACCTGCTGATAACAACTGAGCTGAAAATGTTTGCATGCCCTGACCAAATTTTCATTCTTCTCTCTCACAATCTTTTTATTTTTGTTTGTTATACTACTGTTTTGACTATTTCTTGTTACTTAATCTGTGAATCTGTTGCAGATAGGGCAGCGAGACCTGTGGCCTGCATACCTTGGGTCAGATCAGCAGTTTGTTTCGAGGCGCGTTACCTGTAACCGAAACACCATCCTTCTCGCTTCTTGCATCTCCTTTTCCAGCTGCTCCTGGTGAGCATCTAGCTGCTCCTCCCAGGACTTCTCTTCCTCCTGCCCATCGTGCCCCAGGGAAGGACACAATCCACAGAGAGCCACCTCCTCTAAAAGCAGCAGAGGGACAGGGGAAATGAGGCAAGCCACCTTTTTTTTTTCACTGCATCATATCTGGCTCTACAAGAGTTGATGTGCAGCCAACCAACCTGTGACAGATTTCTTCTCTGTCAGCTCAGATTTGTCATCCTGAGGTTCCCCCTGGTTCTCCGAGTGATCATGGACTGTTTCTTCTTTAGGGGTGTCAGTGAACTGGGTGATAACATACTCCTCTTTGGGGGAGTGAGCTGGGCTGGCTGAGCTGAGACTGAAACAGATGGTGGGCACAGGCAGGAATGAATGTGCTTGTATGCTGCCAAATGAGCAGCAATAAATAAACCTAACTACATAAAATGGAGATTTGAAATTTTAAAAACTCCTAGAGGAACACAATAATGTGAATTCATCCCTTTGGTATCGATATTTTTAAGTAAATCCATTTTTGAACTCATAATGCCAGTATGATATCCAAACAGCATTGTCTGCATCACGGGTTCACAGATTATTTTGTAGATAATAGAACTACTAGAAAAGAAAATAGAAAAGACTGAATTAACAGATTTGTAACTTGATAAAAAAAAATACACAGCCGGAGCAGGAATGCCTGCAAGACTGTCATTTTCTAACAGGAAATTCTTTACATATTTTGCTCCCCCTTCGGCCATAATTTCAAAACATAGTGCTGGCATGGTTTCTGAACAGCTTGTTTCCTTGCAGTTTCATGAATATATGTTTAGTGTTTTCTGAGAGCATCTCCAGCAGCCTGAGGTTCAGACCAGCTGTCATCTTCGCTCTCCTGTGTTTGTAGAAATTGGATACAGCCACTGTGACCTGTGACCTATAGCATTATGCACAGTCCCTAACAGGGGAGTTTCCCAGTGTTTTTCCTTCTGAGTCTGCATGTGAAAACAAGCCTGCGAGTGCATGAACAGATCTAAACTCTGTGCAAGCATGTCATAGAAAAGCATCACTACTCATCACCCTGCTCCCCAGGCTAACTAGCTAAGAATGAAGGAAAAAATAGTACCCAAAGACTGCCCTGCTGAATTTGCTTCATATGTGTGGTGGTAAGATTTTCTAATAATATTATAATACTATTACTATAATAATATTATAGTAATAGTCAGCACTAACTAATAGCAAAGTACTGGTGGACATATTCCTGTAATTACTCACAATTAAGGTCTGCTTATCAGCCACTAGTCAAATCAAAAATACACCTAAAAGAATCTATAGCAATGACATCCTAATGTTAAGCAGACACAGTGAAGCCTTTCCACCATTATAGCATGCAAGTTAGCATGCTAATATTTGCAAATGGTGGGGCTGAGGGAAATGTCTTGCAGGTAAAGAGTCATGAACAAATGCACAAGACATTTAAAATCTGTTCTGATGATGGTGCCTGATTGGAAATCAGTGAATAGTAGAGTTGTTTTTCACAGTTGTTAGGTATACCTGTTCAGCTTGTTAATGTAAATACACAATCAACCAATCACATGGCAGCAGCTCAGTAAATTAGGCATGTATACAAGGTCATGGCTTGTATTAGGACCATCAGAAAGGTAAGAAAAAAAGATGATTTAAGTGACTTTGAATGTGACGTGGTTGTTGTTGTCAAATGTGCTGGTCTGACTGTCTCAGAAACTGATCATCAACTGGGATTTCCCCACACATCCCTCTCTAGAGTTTATAGAGAATGGTCCAAAAAAGAGCAAATATCAGGTGAGCAGCAGTTCTCTGGGCAAAAATGCCCTGTGGGACATCTCTGTCCGAGGTCAGAGGAGAATGGACAGACTGCTTCAATTGATAGGGGTTGCTGTAGCTCAGGAGGTAGAGCAGGTCACCTACTAATGCTCTAGTCTGCAGGCCAAATATCCTTGGGCAAGATACTAACCCCAAGTTGGTCTGCAATACATCAATCCGAGTGTGAATGCTAGATAGCAAGCTCTTACATAGAGCACAGAAAAAAGTGCTTGTGTGAATGGTGCGAATGGGTGAGTGAGACAAGTTACAGTACGTAAAACTCAGAGTAGAAAAGAGCTATATAAGAAGCCATCTATTTAAAGCAACAGTAACTCAAATACATGTTACAACCAAAGTATGCAGAAGAGCATCTTTAATGCACAACATGTCAAACCTTGAAGTAGATGGGCTGCAGCAGAACACCACATCGAATGCCACTTCTTTCAAGTTAGAAGAGGAATCTGAGGCTGCTTTTCACATAGGGTTAGCAAAATTAGAGGCTGATTTGATGAGTCTCAACTTCTGATGTGACATTCAGATGGGTCAGGTCAGAATTTGGCATATTTAACATGGAAGCATGAATCCAACCTGCTTTGTATAAACGGTTCAGACTGGTGGAAATATATTGGTGTGAGGGATGTTGGATCTCAATCCAGTAGAGCGCCAGTGGGATGTGGTGGACGCTAAAATGGTTTAATGTATCATTCTTTTTTTTTAATATAAAAACATACTGAGAAACTTATGATTAGTTTAGTCCGCCCAACTTCCCAGAAAGAGTCCCTGCACTACTGTAGGTCACATAAAAACATGAACTAAGCCTCTTATCAGAAGCTGCTGTAATTATCCTTAAGTGTTTTTCAAAAAGGGATCAAAGAAGCACCTCCTACTAATCTAGTCACTGCAGATAATAACACTATCGGGATACCCTCTATCATTGTCTCTAAGAGTAGTTCAATAACACATTTATTGTAGATGCTCTTTTCTGATCTGTTGCTACAAGAGAACACGTACAAACCGACAGATTTGGAACATATGGGTTTAGCAAAGATTAAGCAGTGGGATTTGCAAAAGATGAGCTTCTGTGCAATAGATTAACATAATTTGATCAGTGGTGGTGGCCTGAGTGGGCCTCCATTTACTCCAATTTTTAGATACTTTGACTTTAGTATTTATACTTTTTTTTTGGCTACTTTGTATTCGTAACTGCTACAACTTATTATTCCTCAGTATTTATTTGACTGTTGTGGTTGCTTGTCATATTAGCTTTCATTAGATTAGTAGATTTAGTTGATAGCAATTTAATAGTTTCAGAACGAGTTCCTCTATATGTTTCTCTGATTTTTTAAAAGAAAGAAAACTTGTAACACCAAACCTTTCACAAACAACACCGATGAAAAAAGCTGTTGTGTCTTCTTTCTTTATTTCCCGTTCACCACTTTTAACAAACACTCAAATGCTGTGGTTCAGTGGTCAAGTCCAAACACCCATTTTGGGAAACACTAAATTATAGATGACAGTGTAATAAATAATCAAAACTACTTTCACCTCATTTTTCTACAACAGTAAAGTGCTGCTTATTCATCTGTTGTAACATATCAGTGACAGTTTGTGTTGTCATCAATCTTTTTGATTGATGTGTTCAGCACTGGCTTTAAAGGACCGGTTAAATAAAGTAGGCCATTGTAAACATGGTGCAAAGTGTGTGAAAAAGAAGATAATGTTATTAGATTAAAGCAAAGAATAATGTCGATCAGTCTAATCAATTAAAACGTATATCTGAATCGTGGCACGACATGAATCAGAAATAGCTGTTAGAGGGAGGTTGCTAGGCAATAGCAGCTCGGCTCACACAGACACACACAGGGACACACCCACACCTACTGCACTGTAAACATCGAACAATAACCTGCACAGCTTGGCTTTCATCATCAAGCTGTTCGGATGAAATGCAATTCTATGACTAAGACTGAGACTCACATGCGGATGAAGTGATAAATCTGTTTTATAGTCTTGTGACTGTACACTTACTGGGAAATATATATAAATATATCTGCCACTGATGCACCCCTGCATTGTCAACAATAGCAGCAGCCTGAATTGCCGTACTGTTCATGTTAAAATAGCACTTACCATTTCATCTGTTTGGCTCCCATGCTGGTATTTACAGGCTTAACCTCCCATACAGTCGCCGCCCCACATCTGGGTGATGCCCTGCGTCTCAGTCAGGACCATAGCCCAAACACAGCCAGAGGCAGCAGGGAGGGGAACAGCCCTGAAAGCCGCAACCAGAGGAGTCTCCACGTCGCACACTGTGTTCAATCAGAAATAACAGCACGTTTAAATCCTCTCCAACAGCATATTCCTAAAACATAAAGCGCAAAATCCTAATCAAAAACCCCCCAAACCTTCCCCTAAATCATACCAAGGCTGAGTCGTTGCTGGCAGGGAGAGATAGGGAGAGATAGACAGAGAGAGGATTGGAGCTCAGCAGCACCAGTGACTGAAATCTGCCTGGTTTCTCATTGCACTCGCCTTGTGGTGGAGCTCACCAGCTCCCATTCACGAACACAATGTTTTTTGTTCTTTACGGACAAGAACTGATGCAGCTCTTGTGCATCTTTTTCACCCTTTTTGCATTCATTCTCCTGTTCCCTCCCTCCCTTCCTCCCTCCCTCCCTCTCCTTCCCCTCTTTTCTCTTCTGCTTGGCCGAACTGGCTTTGTATCACTCCTTCCTTCGTTCGGTGAGAGAGAGGATGTCAGACATGGCTCTGTCTGGGTGTGTTCACCCTCCCCCTCTCCCTTATTCCTCCTCCCTGCTTTCCCTACAGCTCTCTTCTTTCAGAAGGAGGAAGAGGTGGGAGTTTTTCTCCTTCTTCTTTTCTCTCCATGTACTGCACATACCTGCAGCTAAAATGAGAAATGACATACCGATTTTTAAAAAAACAGGAAAATTAGCAGACTTTTGTTTGTTGATAAAACCACAGGCTTGTATAACAACATACCACACAGGCCATGCCATTACCAGAGGGTAATTATATATTTACAGAGTCAGAGGAAATAGGGAGGTACTTAAGGAGAAAATGGTATTTACAGAGCGGACGCATCAGCCTGCAATAACAGCTCTTCTCACTTCTGTGTCCTGTATGTACTGAAAAGCATTTCGATGGCAGTTGTAACAAAAGACGAGCTAATGCACTAAAACATCAGAGGCATCAGATTAAACTCAAGTTTTTAAAAAAAGTGTCAGCTTCGTAATTTGAACACCAGGCAGCAGAAACAAAAGAATTTCTCTGACATATACAGCCGGTGTTAAGTCTTCCTTTGAAAGGCGTTTTGGCAGAGTACACTGTCATTAAGCTGTTAGAAGTGTTGGCAGTGTCATCAGCAGGGAAAAAAAACAACAACAAAAAACCAACAAAAAAATGTGAAGTAGGTCTCAACGTGACAGCTTGCAGTTCTGCCCATAACAAAATGACAGTGTCTTAAATTCCCTATGAGCACCATCGATGCATGCCTCAATGAGCTACTTTACTGTAGAGCCATGAATATGTATGTAACCCACCAGACAAATGCCGCATTACATTTATGCAGAGAAACAGCAGAGGCAAAAGCAAGCTGTCATGCCGACAGCTATTTGTGTTAAATCAAAACGAGAAAAATATTTAAATTTGTTGGGAAATCTACAGTAAGTGGAAATGTTTGAATCACACGCAAAAAATATATTTTTGTAATTTAAAAATTCATAAAGGAATAAGTGATATAAGTACATTCCTTGTATTCCTTGATTACAACTGCCATGTGCGGTTATCTTTTTTTAGCGTATATATGAAAAAATATTTCAATACTTTAGTAACTTTTGAAAGAAGACCTATTATGGTCATTTTCCAGCTCCATATTTTTGTTCTACTTGAGTAGCTTTGCACAATCCAGAGTTCAGAATAATCCCTATTTATCTGATACTGGGCATTAGGGCAGCCCTCTTGCTTTAAGGCTCATTATTTGGAATTTTGGAAACCTAATCAATCCATGATATATAGCAGAAAGTAAGGAAATGCACAATAGGTCACCTTTTAGAAGACTGTGATGCTCATGCAAACTGAAGTTTGTTTCACTGTTCGTTCCTAAAAACATCTGCATGTTAAGAATGAACAAATAAGGTGTCAGAAGCTTATGAGAAACCACTTTATGGAGGTCACAAAAGGTCAAATTATGTATTTGTCCTTATGAAATATTGATGGGTTGGGGAGGTTAACATTTTCTTATAAGCCCTTTCAAAAGAAAATGTATTTTTCAACTCAACCCTGTGTCTTCAAAAATAACTCCAATATAAATGATTGAACAGTCCTTGACTTTTTCAAGATTTTACCCGTCCATGAACCATGAACACTGTTTACACGTCCTCACAGCTCAAACATGACCACCAAGCCCTGCAAATCAAATTGTATCATAATGACGCTCATAATAAGTCATCTGAACCTCACCTAATCGGCCAAAGCTACACAATCAAGCATCAAATGAGCTTCATGCTACAGGTCAGAAGGAAGGTCGGCGTCCACTTATGGGCTAATCAGTGGCTGTAATTTTGAATCTGTGCACGGTTTCCTTCACAGCAGCAATATGTGAACTAAATGAGACATCTCGCTGCATTTAAAATCAAGAGTCAGCAAAAACACCTAACGGCTGGAATATCTGGGATTTCATTCAAATTAATCATAGTCTGACATCTGTTTGTCTGTCTTACAACAATATTTACAGGCGCATAACATTGAACATACTGCAACACTGTTATCCGTGGGACAATGAAGAGCTCATTGTACAATTCAGACTTTTAGCAGCAGTTTAGTAGAATACTAACATGAGTAGTAAAGTGACACACAGAAACTTGGTATTTTTCAAAGTGACTCTTTTTAGAAAATATATAAATATAAACTTGTCCTTTATATGTGAAAATTAGAAATCTCAGCATGCTTTAAAATTGCTTAAATTCCAGAATAATTAATTAATACATTAATTATTTATATTAATAATGATCAAAATGCTGAAATAAGTTTATCGGACTCCCTAATTAGAGAATAAAATTCTGGTGAGCAGTGTTTAGGGCTTTCAGTTATTTCGGATGCATTATTTGACTGTCCTCTAGCTTGATTTTGCAAGCAGGAATCCTATTAGGTAAATAAAAGACACACTGAATAAATCCACCCACACCCATCTATCCACAGGCTTACATAACTAAGTTCAAAAGTAGCTTTGATGAAAAATTGGAATTGTTTCCAAATAATAATAATACGAGGCTCCAATATTATGCAGAATGTGCAGTGATCAGTTTGGCGATTTCAATAACTTCATGAAAACCCTTTTCTTGAAACTGCCTTTATAACGTTGTTTGTGTTCCATCGTGAGCTGATTCCTATTTTTTTCAGTATTACTTTGAATACTTTTTCCCCCAATATTGAAAATACAAGGACAAACTCAGGTGCCCTGAAAGCAGACAATGATGATTTGGCAGAGCAAGACGTGACTGAGGAAACTTTTTTTATCAGGCACTGTTGGATTCATGTATGGATGAAATATAAACAATGACTTTGCTGTTCAAAGTGTGGTGGCAAAGTCATTCCACCACCGGGGATCTAGGCAATGAGAAGAAAACCAGTTTGCCACCGAGACAGCATGCAGTCAGCCTATTTGTAAATCAAATGAGTTGCTAAAATAGAGCGTGCTTGCATGGTCACTATGGGTTTTTGTACCAAATTATTAGCATACCTGAAACAAAAGTTCTCTACACACTCACCACCACCATTTCAGTGACCTCCAAACAGATAAGCATGAAGCTGATAAGCGTTTTTCCCAAGGATGTTGATGCATTTTTGTAGTCAATTACAATTTAGAAGGAAGTATTTTCTAAAGATTTGTATTTGGGAGATAACATTAGAGAGAGAAAACAACAAAAAAAAATGCTCTTTCAATAAATAATTATTTAAAGAATATACAGCAAGCATTCAGAATTTGTGCTCAGCCAAACCGAACCCTCTAAAGTTGCTATCCTTGTAAAAGGAAAAGTTTGGAAGGGTTTAACCTTCAAGTGGTTTTAGTAGTTTTTAATTTGTGTTGCATCCAGTCGAGTGCAACTTCTAAATCTAAAGTAAACACTAAACACTTGGTCTTGAGACATCAGAAGAACACAGATCTATAAATCATACATTTCTATAAAATTTGACCACATAGGCAACAAATGTCGCCCATATTATGCCAATCAGGCATTAACAAAGATCACTGAAAAGCACGACTTCAGTTTAATTAAAGCAGTGACAGAAAAAGGTGTCCAGAAACCACAGATGTTTTATTTGTAGATGAGAATCACAGTTGTTTTTTTTTTTATCAGTGTAGTGGAATAAAAAGCACCAGTACAGTACCGTATCAATCGAAAGAAACATTTTGAAAATGTATTGCATGTTCAAGCCTAAGTTCCCAAACTGGCACATGTACACCTGTAAAAGTCTGTGACTCACTGGTAAACGTAGACTACTTTTCAGCACCTTTGAAAGCATCAGAGGTTGGATATTAAATTACTCTGACACAATTGTTTCAAATCTGGTTTTCACTTGAACAAAGTCTAAAAGCCCTGCTTCAAAGTGATATTAAAGTGCAAGGTGCTTATTCGTGTAAAAAATGTAGCCTAGTTCATGTGCATTATGGAGTTTGTCAGATATAGTGCACAAATCCACATAACACAGGTCTCCCTTTTACAAATATTATGTCATAATGATGATAGAATTTACTTTCCAACCCCTTTCATGGCCTTTTAGTAGGGAAATCTGTTATGCTTTTTTTTTTTTTTGCACTATATCTTACAAACTCCATAATTAGGTCTAATGAATATACAAGAAATAGGTCAACACTTTGATTCCAAAAATTTACTTTCTCCACTATGCCATGAGAGCAGCTTAATGCAGCCAACCAAGTAGACAGCTTGATACATCTACTAACTGAATGTGTCTTTGAAGTACTGACTTGAACAACTGTGGCGGCATTTAAAATAGACATAAGGCTAATTTATTTTCAGAAAGCGATCCATCTTGTTTGAAAGTTGCTCAGGCCTTGTATTGGTACAGAGACTTTAGGAAGATCCCAAGAGCCTAATGTACAACTTGGGGGCTATGAGGTCTTTAGTGAAAACTGGGTTATGCAGAGTGTAGCTATTTTTATTCATTTATTTATTTGTTTATTGCATTTTTTTTGGTCAGATATAGCCTGGCTATATGTATTTACATTTCTAAAAAATAAGAAATACCCATCCTTAACATAAAATTGACAGCTTTGTGCATAGAGAGAGAAATGTAAACTGGAAAAGAATGCGATTATAATGACCTAAATAGGTGAACTGGCCTTTGAAAGTTAAAGCAGAAGATATAACCTATAAATTCAGCTTTGTCACACATTCTTGCTGCTTTGCTTTGCTGTCTGCACACCAAGGAATAATTGGTAGGTTCTGCAAGAACAATGGATGACAACCATGATGGAATCACGACATCTTTCAGCTGCTCCCTTCAGGGGTCACCGGGGCTACTTCCATCTCATCTTTATCCCGAGCATCCTCTTCTGTCACACCAACCCTCGGCACGTCCTCCATCACTACATCCATGAATCCTTTCCTCCACATGCCTGGCAGCCCCATCTTCAACTTCCTTTGTCCAATGTAGCCACTATCACTCCTCTACACATGTCCAAACCGTCTCAGCCTTGCCTCTAAAACTCCAAATTGCTCAACATGAGCTGTCCCTCTGATTTACTCATTTCTAATCCTGTCCATCAATGTGACTACCAACAAAAATCTTAAAATCTTCAGCTCTCCCACTTCTTCCTGCCTTTTTGTCAGTTCTTTTGTCTTCAAACCATACATCACAGCAGGTCTCTCTACGATCTTGTAAATCTTCACTCTGACTGCTATATCCTTCTGTCACATATCACTTTGACACTCGTCTCCACCCAGTCCATCCTCGTTGCACTCTCTTTTTCACTTCTCTTGAAGATGGAGGTGCACTGTCTGTTGCTTTGGATGCCTGACTCCAGGCATTTAAACTCATCCACCTTCACTACCTCTGCTCCTTACAAGTTCACCCTTACACCTGCAGCTATTCTGTCTCGCTTTTACTGACTTCCACTCTTATACCTCCACCTTTTCAGGCTGTCTTCCACCTGCTCCATACGCTCACCACAGATTACAATGTCATCTGTGAGCATCACAGTCCACAGAGACTCCTGCCTGACCTCATCTGTCTGCATGTCTATCAAAATGACAAGCAAAAAGGAGCTCAGAGGCAGTCCCTGATGTAATCCCACCACTAACCTGAACCCATCTGTCACTTCTATTGCACACCTCACCGCTGTGTCGCTGTCCTCTTAAATGACCTGCAACATACTCACATACTTCCCTACTACTGTACTACTGTTCCTTTCTTGGCACCCAGTCATGTGCTTTTTCTAGATTCACAAAGACAGTGCAACGCAACAAATTACAGATATTACATGGAAATATTTTAGGTACTGAAAGTACTCAGTGGGTGTGACCAATTATAGTCAGTACAGTAGATACAAAATAACGTTGTATAAAGAAAATAAGTCTTACTTTCATTAATTTTGCCATCAATAAGTTGCAGTTTTAACTGTTTAGTAGCAGCTACTGAGGTCCAAACAGTTGGACCAATCACGGTTCAGTTTCTCAAAGTGCAATGACGTAGATTGCGACGCCATTACGTAACTTAGTAGAGCGGAAGCGCTAGTAGACGCTGTATTTTCTTCTTCTTGAATGCTGCTCTGTTTTGAAAGGTACGCTTTGGACATAATTCAAAAATCACAGTAAGCGTGTAGTAATGCAGACACTTGTATACAGTTGAGTGAAGCCGGGGGGAGTGGATTTTCGAACATGTTTTGCCGTTTAAACATTATTCTTATGCTATTAGCGATCGAGCTAAGCTAATAGGGGATATTGAGTGCTAGAGAGATAACAATTTATTGTTAGCCCTTTTCTTGCTTTCGGTTTCTACTGCCCATCACTTACATATTTCTTATGTCAGGTATCATCATGTCAAAGCAGCCGTTGGGAAAAACTCTGCTGAGGAATGTAATCCGACACACAGATGCCCACAACAAGGTGCGTTTAGGCTCAACAAGTGTTTGTAAGATGAAGGTGGATGTTTTTTATGTGCACTAATCTACTGATTAATTACTTAAAGCTTAAAGTTGAGCTGTGTCGATGATTTGTTTAAACGAATGCATTGTTTCTGTTGGGTCCTTTAGGATTCCTTTCCGCAATAATTTAGCAGGAAATGTTATAATCTTTTGTATTTTATTCACTTTTAATCATTTGTTTATAGTCTGTATGAGGTCAGACTAAATAACTGACTGTAAACTGCAGCTATAGTCTGTCTTTCACCTGTCTAAGAACAAAATTACAAAGCTTGTGAGAGAGTGATACATAAAGCCCAGTCTCTGCTTGATGTAGAGACTGTAGAGTCCCATGATCCTAAGGAAAGTTCAGATTAAACTCCTGTACAGCAGTCAGAAAATGCCAAAACAAACCAGCTATGCTGAAGTTGGTTTGCCCTTTGATTGGCAGAATTTCTTTGTTATCCACGTATAGGAAGGATAACCTCTGTAAATATTTGAATCAGGTGTACAATAATGCATGTCTGTGTTGTCTTCATGTGCATCTTGTTTTGCAGATCCAGGAGGAAATGGAAATGTGGAAAATGCGAGACTGGGAGATCCAGACATCCCAACGGAAAGATTTTTCAGATACAGAGTTTGTGAGGTAAATACCTCAATTTAATTTGATCCAGCTAAACACAAATGAGACCACAGCACTTTTGAATGTTCATAATGCAGCTGTCATTTTGATTATACATTGACTTGATGATTTAGGGGTAATGGTTGTATTTCAGAGGACATATGCACTGCGACCGAGTGTCAGATCAACGTAGGGACTTTAGCCGAAGCAGAGAGCACGCCTCAGAACATGATGACAGAGAGGCTCGATACTGGACTCGAAAACTGTATGAGTTTGAGTCCAATGATCCTGACAGGTACTGTACAAAGAAAGAGAAAAAAATAGAGGAAAATCTTTTTTTTTTCTCCAGTATGTAATGGAAATGCTGGAATGCTACATAAGATAAACTAATATATGTGATTTCATATATTTTCATCACAGATGGGGACATAGTGGGTTCAAGGAGCTCTATCCCGAGGAGTTTGAAAGTGATGGGTAAGCAGAAATTTCATACATACCAAATGAGTTATTACATATTCAGATAAATATTCAGGGGCACTCATGCAATTTACCATATTTCCATGGAGTTAACCTCACTACCCTGAACCCTGTAGTAATGCAAGAACAACTGATACCAGGCTGAAGTCTGTTAACAATGAAATTATGTAACAAAGTAGAGCAGAAGCAGAAGAGACTCCATTATAAAACTTGCCCCCTGCACTGAAAAAAAGGGTACGCCAATTAGATAGTTTATGAAATATTTAGATTTTTTTTCTCATTTCTTTCTTTTTTTGTTTTTTTTACCTCAACATTTATCAAAATTGTTGTAATTATGAACTCTAAATAGTGTTAAAATCAAGTTTTGACTTGATTCCAGCACTTTACTATGCTACAGTATTGTTTGGTCTGTGATTTTTAGATGATGATGTGTCAGTCTTAATGAAAGTTTAGTGGATGTGAAATTCTAGGTAGTTTTCATGAAATTAAAATGTGTTTATGTGGTGTTACAGGTGCGTAAACACTAGAAATGAGTCATTTCGTCTGTTTTTACGCAGTTGCTAGGCAATTATGATGATATACCTCTGATACAGATAATAGCCTTCAGGGATCTAAGCTGTAACTTTGCAAATTTTGGTTGCTCCTGATTGTGTAAGAGGAGCTCACGAACAAAGATTTCATGTATTATGGTAAGATACTATGCGACTGGGCAGATGGTTTTAGCATCCCAGCATTATTAGCCAGCATTACTGTTTTGGGGCTAGAATATCCCACGTAGTCGTTTAACAAAGCTTGATATTTCAAGCAGAAATACTAATCTGTTCTCTGACCATAACTGTGGTAGATTTATGATATACTAGCTTCATTTCATTTGTATTTTTAAAGATTTCAACCTGAACTGTCTCACTGCTTTAGCTTGGGTTTGGTTTTTTTCTAATATTTATACATTGGCATCAAGCACTTTTTAAACACTTGGTCTTCTAGTTTTGTGGTTTCCAAACAGCTCATGGTTCTGCTGATATTTGTAGGAGTATTACTGATAAAAAAATAAATAAATAGGGGAAATGTGTAAGAAATAGTGAGATAAAGTATTTTTAAAAAGTTGAGAATTTGAAAATCATGCAAATCCCTATAATTTACGCCCATGTTGATATAGCTGGGTGAGGGGGCTCAGTGTAAATAGCTGCTGTGTAACTGTTCTCACCTGGGTGCAAATAGTCACTGTAGTAATAATGGGTTATTATCCAGATTTAATGGATGATGAACACACAATATTTTAATCTTCACACAGCCTCAAACATTCACACCTCCATGATATTAACATTCTGAAGTTGTTAACAAGCTTCCTTGTTAATAATTCTCTACCGTTCATACTTTCTTTTAAAAACATAGAGGTCTTCACGTCGAACATGAAATAAACTCCAGCATTACATCGTAAACATTATGTTTTTAAGACTTTACAGAGAGCTTTTTTTATAGTAAGCCACAAAAGAGATGGCTCTCTTTGCTTGATTGATCTTTAAGGCATTAGATCACACTTCTATTCATACTACTGTGGTCTTTATATTTATTCTGCTGACTTTGTTTTACTTTAGTGAAGAAAATGGTGCCAAAAAGAAGACAAGCCATCACAAAATGAAAAACTCCAAGTCTGACACAGCGGCATGCTTATCAAAACGGTCCAAAAAATCCTCACGGAAGAAGAAGAAAAAAAATAAGAAAGGTGAGGACGGAAAGCGTAAGAAAGTGGACAGCTCGCGCAGTGACTGCAGCAGCGATGACAGCAGTGCTACAAAAGCCAAGCAGAAGAGAAAAAGGACTAAAAGTCGACATAAAAACAAGAAAGCTTCAAAAGCCAGAGGAAAAGACGAGGACATCAGCACAGAGGACAGCAATGATGAGATAAAAAGGGATAGGCTGTCACACAGTCGCAAAAAGCGAAAGAACGATTCGCACAAAGACTCTGACTCAGGGCCGAACTCAACAAAGAAGAAGAGGAAAAACTGGAAAGCAGCGGGTGAGGAGGTCTCGGACAGCTCTGCCAACTGAGGCGCGCTGCTAAAGACTGATGCACAGTTCAGGTAACGACCACTGATACTGCTGCAGATTCCTTTGTTGTCCCTAACTGCGCTGAGGGCTTTTCTCTGCAGGCGTCTTCTAAATTGCACTTTGTTTAACATCAACAAACCTGTGCTTACTGGTGTCTTCGTGGGCGTCCTGCGTGGCAGAATCTCATCACCTCTGCAGAGACTCGGAAGCACACTGTACAGCAGTACAGGCAGCAGGGGAGCATGAAGAAGGATGATAGGGTAGCAACCATCTGTCTCAATAGGTATCCTGTGAGCTGCAGGCACGTTGATTGATCGACTCACCTTAAGACTGTCTGCCTCACATAGTTGACCTTCTGTCCTCAGACGACCAGTGTTTTTATTTTATTTATAGGGAAATGCGATTTGAATAATTAATTCTGATGGAATATGTATTTTATTTTTGTATGAAGCGTATTGTCATAAAATAAACATCTATTTTGCATTTTTTTAAATTATATTTTAGTACTTAAAATTGTGTATTATCTGTTTGTAAAAGAAGAAGACATGATCAACCCATATTTCTCTAAATCCTTTAATCCATTTAAAGTAACAAGTACTGCCTATCCACTTAAAACCTGACATGGTTCTGACAGTACAAAGCCTAAAGGTTTATAGATCTGGGCAGAAAAGCGTGAGGGTATTTGCCTTCCTGTCTAACTTTTCTGGAAATGTTCACATTCTTTTCTTATTAGTTACAGCAAAAACTGTAACTGTGAATGACATTCTTGGGGGGGGGGGGGGGGGGCAAAAATATC
>VURO01000316.1:75746-91866 GCA_015108175.1 Pelvicachromis taeniatus | reverse complement strand
GAAATACTGTGCAAAATTCTCAAGCCACCCCTAATTTCTTTGTGTTTTACTGGGGAAATGGGAAATTGGTGCAGCAATTTATTGAAATGTGCAAACATGAACAGAAATACAGTTTATCCTCCTGAGACCTAGGAAAAATTGTTTTTTTTTTGGTAGATATTTACATTATACTTGAAACTGTGGAAGTGGAGTCATACTAAAAGCAAGACTGCCTGATCTCAAAGAATCTGTCTCAACCTCTTGAATTGGGCGAATTGGTTAAATTCAGACATGAATTTCATGAGTCACTACTAAATTCAGCTTTAACGCTACCTCCACAAATAACCATCTTCCTCTTGTTTGTGTGCTGATTTTTTTTTCTAAAACCGGGTTTCCTGTTTTCAATTTGGATCTCTCATTTGATGGTTGTCGGCAGCATTGTATTGTTTTTATGTTTCATGCTACAAAACAATTTCAACCCAATTTAAGTAATGCCACATTTCCTTCAGAGATGGGCGCCACCCTCTGGTTTGTGTGCTCTGACATTTTCTTTCTAAGACCTGGTTGTCTGTTTTCTATTTGATGTAATCAGAGGACCACGTGTTTGGTGGCTGTGTGACCCAATTTCAGTATGGTTGAAAATGAATTAATATAGACAGGAGAGGTATGGTAAAATGCATTTTTAGCACATATATTATAAAATACATAAACTGACAGGAAGGAATCAAACTCTCAGCTGGTGTGTGTGTGTGTGTTTACAGTGTGCTTGGGATCACTGTCATAGAAATTAAGCTGTTGCCAACCAGATGCTTTCCATATGATGATCAAATTCTGATACTTTTTTTATTAATTATGTACTTTTCTGCGTCCATAATTCAGTCTGACTCTCACTTCTGTGTGTACCTCTCGTCTGACCTCCTCAGAAGAGGATTTGAACCAGAAATTTCACATTTGGATTCATCACTTCATAAGATCAGCCTTTGCTCCCCGTTTCCCTCCCTTAAGAATGTCTTCTTGACAGCCACCCTTCCACTGAGATCATTTCTGACAAGGCTTCTGTGAAAAGTACATGGATCAAATGAAGGGCCCGATGCATCTCTCAGTGCTTGTGTGACGTCTTTATTGAATTTTCTTTCCCTGTGTCTTAAGGACATGACCTTAAGATGCTGTTCATCTTCTTTTGTCCTCTACTTGCCCTCATGTTTTAACAACACGGCACACCATCTCAAGAGATGCCAGGTTTTTGGCAAGACTATAAATAAAGAAATACATATTCTATATACAATATTTTATTTATTTATTTTGCTCTAACCAACACTTCATGTATCAAAAACCGCCATAAAACGAATATGCCTCGATTGCATTAGCCCCCTAAATAATCAGTGGCATAAGGGTGGGATTGTGTTTACATTGTGGACTCAAGCCAGAGCTTACTGTATGGGATTTACCTGTAATTCTTTATAGAACAACATCTTTATCCATGTCAAATGACCACTAATCTAGAGCCACACTCTGACTGCCTTCTACTGGTGTGGAAACACATTAATGATATGATTGAGTGAACACAGAGCAAAGGGGGATTTTTATTTTTTTACTGTATATTAATGTACTTACTCTCCTGATATGCTGAATGACATACTTGATGATTCTAGAGATTATTTAAAATTTGCAGTTGTCTTTGTAAACACAACGTGAGCATCAGTGGGATGTAGGCTTACTCATGGTACTGCGTGGCACCATGTTACAGCTTGTTATTCTTCTAAACTTAACTAACTGGCTGCTGAGGTCTTAACGATCATCACGGGGAATGTAAATACCAGTCATTACCAGTCTGAAAATGTGTTTGCATGTCAAGTGCTCACAGTGTAGACAGCGATGTTGTTCTGTTTTTAGATATTACATTATGTACCACCTCGTGTCTTTCATCGACAAGTAGTTTACCTTAACATGTCATTTCAGGAAGGCGGCAACACATGACAGCGAGATCCGGTATTTGTATGAAGAGATGGAGGCACAGATCAAAAATGAGAAAGAACGGCTGCTGCTAAAGGTACAAGAGCTCACACATGAACAAAAGCTGACAAAGGAGCATCTCCTTGGCAACCGAAGAAGTAAAAAAAGATTCAGAAATACAAAGCGAGATGTTTAAAGTCCAGTTCTGTACGCTTGACTGCACTGTACAGAAGTGCACTGTCTGACACAAGATGACTAACTTCAAATTTAAATAACTCTCTGTGTGCTCATTTTAAATCCGAGGAAAAAGGAAAAAAAGCAGTTCCGTATGGAAGCTGATAGTCTTCCACACTCAACCACTAGACAGTTATTTCAGTAAAGTGGAAGACCAGTTTCTGCATTATCATAAAATCTGGATCTTTCAAAGAGGGAGAAGAAGCAGTAGTGATGATATAAGTGAGGATTTGAGTATGGAAGGATTATATTATATTCAAAGCAGGGTTATTACCTTTAGAGCTAATTTTGTGCTCTTTAGTTTAACCTCAAGCTGAACCTTTTCTTCTTCTGGCCCTGCAGGACTCTGAGCGGCTTCAGTTGCGCAGCCAGGACCTGGAGCACCAGCTTCTCACGAAGGAGAGAGAGTTGGAGCAGCTTTTCCAGAAGCAGAAACGGGTAAGTTAATATGGACAACACATCCCAAAGAAATTAATTCCTGTGAGTTGTAGATGCTGTATTTTAACTGGAACATGATACAAACATGATACACATGTTTGTGTGTGGTCTATTCAAGGTAAATACTGGATAAAATAGTGAATAGTCTTTTTATTTTGGACTATTAGAGTAGCTTTGCATGACTCACAGTAAAAATAATCATCACTGATCAAACAGAATATTTAAGTAAAATGTGGATGGGGCTTCTGTGCTAATAGCCAGACCTGCATCTGTTTACATAGACTGAGCTCATTGTTTGAAACTATGGTCATGTTTAATGAGAGCATCCATCATTGTAACAGCATGACAAAAGTCCTCTATAAAAACATTTGTCATGTGTAACTATTGAATAGTGGGCTTGTGGCATTACATATGTCGTGTACAGAGGATTTACACCAAACCTTACTGTTTTGTTCCTTGTGCAGATATCCCCTAAGTACACTTGCCCAGCATTAGTGTATTATAACTCCTGTGAATATCTCCCTCTTTAGTTAGAGAACCAGTGCTCTGAGTTGAGCAGTGAGAAGCAGGAGAGCCGCGTAGAGAACGTCAAGCTGAAAATGACCAACGATGAGTTGTCCAGAGCGCTGGAGAGCACCAGCCAGGAGCTGGCACTGGCCCAGGAACAGCTGGCTATGCTGCAGGAACAGGCTGCCCGGCTACAACAGGAGAAAGAAATGTAAGTATAAGGATTGTTTGCTTTAATTGTGTTTCCCTGCAGTATGCAAACAGATGCCATAGAGTAGCTATTTACAAGCAACTTTCCTCTGCCTTGTTTCAGGGAAATGTACCGAGTAACTGAAGGACTGCAAAGGGAGAAGCAAAGTCTTATGAAGCAGCTTGACCTCCTCAGGTATAATGAGAACACCCAGCACTTTTCAAACTTGGGCACTAGTTGCAGTTTACAAGAAGAAGAAGTTTACATCCATTGCAAAAGTCCATGAGTTTTTGATGAGCCTATATACTTTTGAGCCTGTGTGGACTGGAGATAATGCAAAAGTTGTACAATCATTCATGAGTGGATGTAAATTTCTGACCACAACTGTAGTTTTACTCCTTTTGGCCTCTGGTTCAGTCCTAACTGGCCAAACCCTGTTAATCAAAACCAAGGTTCAAGGATTTGCAAAGCACTCTTTAAAATCCTTTTTTTTTTTTTAACTTTCTAGAGAGATGAACAAGCATTTAAAGGATGAGCGAGACTTATGCTGTGGTGTAGTAAGTAAATAGTATTTTATGTAACTGCATTAACTCGATTACAGCACTAGAATAGCCGAGTAACGCACCTTCTTTGTTTAAACAAGCCTCGAACCTCACTCAGAAAGAAGCAGAAGCAGAGAGCGGGCCTCGGCAATATATTTGATGACAGCAGCCAGACGGCAAAAAGGTGATTCATTCATCATTCAACTACCATTTTTACACAATTCATCCCTGTCAGATTGTTTCCTATGCAACAATGAAGAATGTGATGTGAAAATCACACAAAGGAGGAAAAACAGAGGATGTCTAATTCCTTATACTTGTGAAAAATAGCCAAATTAACAATTAGAAATATTAGAAAACTCAAGTGAATTGATCCAGTAAATCCTCTGTTTCTCCTCTGTCCCCAAAGAGCCTCACTGTTGGTGGATGGGTCCTACCTATCTCTGGAGGCCTTGCCTATAGAGCACCTTCAAATCGTATTTGTTGCTTCCTCCTCATGTAGTGAAGATGACGCCACCGCTGCCACCCCTGCCACCCCTGCTCCCTCCACCACAGCTGCTAGCAGCCCCGTGTGCCAACAACAGCCTTCAGCGAATAGGAACCCTGGCTTAGCCAACGGTCACATCAGCCCCGCTCTGCGTAAAGTGCACGACGTGAAAACAAAGGCCAAAAGGCCGCCCACCAAAATGGCCACCAACAAGAGAGTGATGGGAAAAAGCAGAGACAAATCAAAGAAAGTTGGAATTGATAAGAAGGTGGCAGAAGAAGAGGAGGTGTTAGATGCCCCGCCGGACGGATGGCCCCTCCGCAGAGTCATCTCCATAGAAGAGGACCACCTGCCTCACCTGCTGCAAGGAGGACCTCAGCTCTTACTGCACCAGCTCAGTGAGGAGGAAGACGAGAGGGATGAGGAGGAAGAACAAGACAGACAGAGCGACCTCAGTGCTTCCCCACGTTACATCTCAGTGGCAAAAGAAGCTCCTCCTGCGAGAAGATCCTACTTTACTCAATCGAAGAAGACCCCGCCTGTATCTCCAAGAGGACAGCCTGCGGGAAAGGAGACCTCACAGGTGTGTTTACACCTCTCCACTTTTATATATGCTTTTATATAAGTTACTGCAGAGGTAGTGAACCAGATAAAATGAAACTGTCTTTCTAATTGCTCGCCTCCAGAAGGCAAAAGAACTGTTTGCCCCAGACCGCCTGTTTAAAGTGGTCCTGGTTGGAAATTCCAGTGTTGGGAAAACATCCCTGCTGCGCTCCTTCTGTGAGGGTCGTTTCCACCCTTCCACAACTGCTACTGTGGGTAAGAAGAAAGGCAGTCATATTTTATTGATGTTTCAGGGCCTGTTTTTAACAGATCTGAAGGGCATGTGTGCAAGTGTGGCTGTGGATGCCTTTCCTGAATACTGGGGGGGGGGATTTAGCGTCACATGAAAGGGCTTGTGAAGTCACACTGCCTGTCTAAGAGCCCTGGCACACATTGTACTACAGATTATGTCACTTTGGATGATTTTTTTTTTTTTTATCCTTGCTTTCATCTTTTTCAATCCTCCTTTTATTCCTTGTTGTCACCACCTTTCCCTCCCCTTTCTCTGTTGGAACGAAGCACAGGCACTTTGATCCCCCTACTGGCCATTCATATATCATTGCTCCTCTGTCGTGGAAATAAGAAGTAAAATCAAGCCCGACTTAAATATGAGATGTGTATCCTTACATGAAGCTCTATTATATATTTTATGTTTGGTTTTTTTTATCAGGTATTGACTACAGTGTGAAGACATTAACACTGGACCATATGCAGGTTGCCATGCAGCTTTGGGACACTGCAGGTCAAGAGAGGTGAGTGACCCTTTCCTTCAACATATTTCTGTTAACTGGTTGGATATAAACCGCTAATATCTTGCAACTTGAAGCTTACCAATAAAATACTAATTAAGAATATCGTATCAAGAGTCTGAATATAGAGTCAGTTTATTGCAACCTTCCTCCAATTTTAGGTTTAATCCTGGAGACACTGTGAGCTTTTTTATACAAATTATGACTTTACAATCTCAAAAACAACATTTTTTTGCACACATATTCCCTTAAATTATGCCTTATACCCTGGCTCTGTATTATAGAATTGCCCTAATATGCCCTCTTAATTCCTCTTGCAATACTTTATTTTACATAAATGGGAGTGTATACAGTATATACAGTGAGGTTCACAAAGTTTTGCAATCTGAAAATTAGAGATTATGTATAAAATGGCTTTTATTCCGCTTAAGGCATTACTTTTGTCAAAGCTAATAATATGCACTTCTGGAGAGTTTAAAATCCTCTGCAGAAGTGAACAGAAGCAAAATTACAACAAAAAAAAAGTGTCATATTCCCAACTCTTGAATTTTGTTTTCATGAATAGTGTGAAGTCATGAATAAAACAATACTACCATGCAGTATTATTGTAGAAGTATTGAGATGAACCTACATCATGTATTCTTTTACTCACATATGAAAATGGGCCACTGTGCTGACATTCAAACCCTGCTACTGACACAGGTACCGCAGCATAACCAAGCAGTTCTTTCGCAAGGCAGATGGTGTGGTGGTGATGTACGATGTTACAGTGGAGGAGAGCTTCAAGGCTGTGCAGCCCTGGCTCACCAATGTCCAGGTTGGACCTTTGACACACGCAGTCCTGTGCAAGTCTTGTTTTGTCGCATGCATAATGTGTGACCGTAGTCGTTCAGTTGGTCCAATTTTGGAACTCACATTATTAAAAGCTGGGGTTATTGCTCATAACATTTATGTAGTTCATACCTTTGGTAAATTCTGAAATGGGAAGCTCTGTAACATTGTTCTTTAATTTCTCAGGAAGCAGCAGGAGAAGGGATCCCTATTCTCTTGCTAGGTAACAAAATGGACATGGACGAAGACAGGGAGGTGTCATTTAAAGAAGCTGAGCATCTTGCTTATGTAAGTCAAATGCACTTTTATGCAAGTATTGCCAGTTCTAAGACAACAGTGAGTCTGAATTTGTGTGCACACCCTTTACAGGAAAACAAGGTGATGTTCTTTGAGGTCAGTGCCTACACTGGAAAGAATGTGACAGAGTCCCTGACACACCTGGCCAGGTAAGATCAAAACAAACCAATCTGATACACAGCACACTGGTGCTGCATTATGATTCACAGCGGAGGTCAAGCAGTGTCCTTTTTATTCCTCTTTGTTTACTCAGAGTGTTAATGGAGCTGGAGGACACGGTGAGAGACACAACAGTCATACTCAGCACTCAGCCTGTGAAGAAGAAACCCTGCTGCAAGTGAAGACTTAACCTAACACAAAAAAAACAAAACCATGGAAAAACAAATCTTTGTACCGCTATACTCAGTTTATTGAGTGGTAGATCATTTTTTTGTCTGTGGAAACTAAAATATTTGAAGACAAAACTGAAAACAGTATTGGACTTTAAAACCAGAAAGTAAATGCTTAAACCAATATAGAAGTCTGTATAGTCTGTGAACAAATTGCTGTCAAACTTAATGGAAAGGAGCTTTTTCACAGTAAAACAAAAAGTTGTGCCACTTCTTGTAAATGCCAAATCACTATTGTCTGTTTATAGTATTTAGAATATTCCTTATTGTAAATTAACTAAATAAAAGCCTTTTAGCTTAGAGAAAAATCAGAAGTATACTGTAGCCTTTTCATAACTCAATCTTTGCTTCAAGTTTTTGTCTAGGCCGGTACGTTTGTAAGCACAATTCAAAATGAAGGCGAGATAAATTATTTGATTCTTTGATGTTTTATTCATCACCACATTCTTTTTTTTTTCCATAACGTTTGTTCATCCGATCTCTAAACAAAGTGGTACATGGCATAATAGCATCATGTTTGTTTCTGTTCTGAGGCATTGTTCTCTTTTATTCTGGCACCAAAGTTCTCAGTAATTAAAGGAATAAATTCCATTTCACATCTTTCTGAAATTAAAAAATGAAAAAGGATTCACATGCAGATACTTGCTAAAATAAAACAATGAATTACTGTACTCTCTATACAATTATACAATATGTAATAAATGTTACTAAAGGTCAAACAGTTAATGACTGTGCTATAATCCTCTTAACATCATACAAGTTAATCACTTTCTGTTTGTTGTAATAATAATAAATAAATGATTTTCATTTCATACATCAAAATAATTCTCAGAAACAGACAAAAAAGAAAAATCAAGTAGGATGAGACATTCAATGAGGTGCCCGAGTCAATCAAGTTGGTACACATGATGGCACTATTGCTGATAGATACGTGCCTATTCTGATGACATCACCTAGATGCTGGCTTGATGGCATCCAATCAGATGCGTCCAGATTCCCTCCCTGGCAAACTGGATTGCTTGTTGGAGAGCCTGTGCCCTCCCCCTCGCTGACCAGAGGGGCTGAGGCTAGGTCTGCGGCACGGCTTGGTTTGTTCTTCCTAACGCATTTTATAGTCGTGGGAAATGGCGGCCTCGCATAGCTGTCCTTTAAAATCTAGCTCAAGGGTGAACTCCAGGTCACGCTGCAACAGACATTACCAAAAGTGAATAGAAGAAATCAGTTACAAAGAATTACACACCAACAAAAAGGTGAAGGAGAAGCAGCGCTGTAAGAAATATTTCCTTAATTAAAAAGAAGAGATTCTCTGTTAATTAACTGCATGCACACAGTAAATAAACAGGACATTTTCTATTATTAAGAGTAACTACAGTGAAAATAGGACACATACCATTATTTGAATTTTATGTTATTGTGTGTGGACAGGATAAAGAAGCAGCAGCTACTTTTCGGTTGCTTCCTTGCCACAAGGGGTCAAGGTAGTGGGTAGCACTTCCTGACACAGCCCCAGGGGGAATTTGTAGCCATATTTATATTATATTTCTAAGTATGTTACTGCATTTGTAATTTATGTAAAAGATTCAATGTTCCCTTTTGAAGTCTAGACTCTTGAAAATTTTCAGTCTTACCACATTTTTCTCGTTGGGCCTGACAGCAAGACTGCCAAAGATCTCCTCTCCCTTCTTGACAGTTAGGTAGTCCTCTAAATAAAACACAGTCTGCTTCCAGTGTGTGCTTGGGGCATCTGGAGCTAAAGATAGGATGTGATGGAGTGCAAGGGAAAAGGCAGGGAAGTGAAAATGAAAGATGGTGGAGATGATAAAGAGAGAGGAGGAGGAGAGAATTTGAAATTAGGTTAAAGAGGAATGGTGGTGAAGCAGTAAGAACAGGCAAGGAGGAAAGAGGAGTAAAGATGAGTAGGGGAAATAAAAAGATTTACAGTAGAATCCTGACAGGCACTAGACTGCCTTCGGCATGTTAGCATAGAAGAAACATAACAGCAAAGTGCCTGAAATTCTCTCATCCAATGGGAAAAATACAGAGGCAGATAGAAGAGATCTCCTTTGGTGATGCTCAGCCTCAGGGCCAACAGACAGCCAAAAAATAGAACCTCCTCTACGTGATATTATGTAAGCACCGGATGCGTGAATGTATTAACATAAGCTTGCATAACAGCTTTCACTATAATAGGTGTCCTCAACAGCATGATGACAAGTGCTCAGTGAGTTTGCCGGTGCAAATACTGGTCACGTAACACCAGCAGAGTGTAGCCAAGAGCTAAGGTGCAGAAATGGCGCGCCATCCATTTAATATCCACTAATTCACTGCGCAAACTACTCAAGTGGCTGCGTGCCGAGCCAGAGTGGGAATCTGCTTGACAGCGCAAGCAAATCTTCATGTATCCTTGGCTACAATTTTATACATTTTCTAAACTATTGTGATGTAAAATAACTGAATAATATGGGAGAAATAATATTTCTCACTCACCTCTCATATTAACCTTGAACGACATGTGGTTTTATTCTTTCAGGTTTTGAAATCTGTGAATCGCTGAACACCTCAATTCAGTTCTGAGACACACTTGCTGTGACAAATAAAACTGATCACAAGTTCTGTGAAAAAGAAACGTCACTCATCTGTGTTTGAGTAAACATTCAAGTTAAATAACAAGTGGATTTGGAGAATACGTGTTTTAAGGCATTTGTTTCAGAAAGGATGAATACAGCCGGACTTTTTGTGAGTGTATAGAATTGTTTTATCAATGAAACTGAACTGCAAAAGTTGTCTTTCTGTTGCCACATCGGGTACATCGCAATAGAGTCCTGATAGACAATTCTGGGAAGTAATTGTCCTTGTCTGCTATGCAGCATCACACAACCTCACTATATAAGCACCACACGGAGAAAGTAATATCAAAAATATATAGTAAAGTACTGTGGAAAAGGCTTGAATCGCCCCTCATTTCTCTATATTTTGCTCCGATAATGGGAAATGGGTTCAGCGGTTTGCTGAAATCTGCAAACATAAATGGAAATACAGTATATAAGACAAAGAGTTTACATCTCTAATGAGCTTGTAAGTCAATATTTGGTATGATCACCTTTATTCTGCAACACAGCCTGAACTTTTTTCTATTTTTTAAAAGACATGTATTTCAGACACTGTTCATCTGCTGTAGAAAACTTTGTCATTTCTTTTGTCCTCCACCTGTTCAGTGTCCGCAATTTTGTTAATTGCGGACAAGGTTTTGTTAAAAACCTTGACATGCTCAGAAATGTCAAGGTTTTTAACAATAGATCTTAGGAATCACCTTGTCGGCCCAGAAATTGTATTTTAGGGCTGTTAGACTGTGGTGTCTTTGGAATTTTTAATAGATTCAGCTAAAGAATTGGAACAAATTATGTATTTCTGCAATGGATGGTTAGTCACAGAATGCTAAAAGATAAAATTACAATTCGTTTTTTTGCTACGTTATCCGTTATGTGTGGAAATAAAACTGATTCATCCCTTGAGCTAGGTGCCTTTTTTATGCTTGAATGATTCATAGGTCAGTGTTAAGTGGCTTACCAAACAAGAAACATTCCTCTTCCTCGAAATAAGTGAAAAAGCAGCCAATGTCTAAAGAAAAACTCTGAAAGATTATCAGAAAGCTGGGAGAACGATTGCTCAAAACCAGTTTAAAAATTTTAAACCCTTTAAACAAGGGTTTCTCAAGACTTTTACGCAGTGAAAACCAAAATATGTGACACAAAATTATTTATAGTTTTTTTCTATTTGATTGACCCAAATGTTTTAATCTCAGAAGTCTTTATAATAAAATAAAATAGAAAATGGCTCTTGTCCAGCCTCACCAGTGGAGAAACCAGTCTTCTTGTGACATTTGGTGAACTCAATGGTGAAATAGGTGACCAAAGCATGGACGTAATCATTGCGCTGAATCTGCAGACAGAAGGCTGAGGTGAAGGACAGGTCCTCTGGCTTCACAGTGTAGATGTCCACTTCCTGAAAATAAAATTGCCAGCAGTTGCTGTTATATATCTCAGGGCAAATGAGCTTGAAATCTATAACCATGCTATTTCAGAATAGAGCCACTGTACAATCACAGGCATGCAACTTGCCACCACCATTTGCAATCTCTCACATACACATGCGGCACATGTATGTCAATGCTTCTTGATTATTCACCATGATTATCGTGAATGTGCGAGAATATGTGTGTGTGTGAAAGCCCACAGGTTGAATCACGGCTGGCAAATGAAGTCTGCTCACACTACACATGCTGTGTGGGTGTCCTCCCTCATGTCTACAAGGGAGGGAGGTTTTGTGCGTGTGAGTGTTTTATATCAAACCCTGCCTTACTGAGGTAGCCACAGATTTAACTATTTTGTCACCTGCTAGGCATCACACAGGGTTCAAAATAGAGGAGGAGCAGGTGCGTCTCTGCTTTGCATGTAGATGATGCTGTATTTAGGAGGATTGGGGGGGGGTTATTTTATACTGCAACCTGTTCATCTTCCCCAGCCTATTGGGCTTTGGAGCACTCGGCCATGTGGCGTCACCATGACAGATTGTGATTTAACACCTCTGTCCTTTCCAATGATACCAGGCCAGTATCGTATACAGCAAATTGTAGGAGGAGAGAGAGAAAAAAAAAATCCCCGGGAGCAACTTTGTAATTTTAGCATGCAAGGCATGACTGGCAGTTTGAATTAAGACGCGGTGAAGTTGCTGACAGGGGTGGGTTGGGGTGAATACATACATGTAAAAAAGATACCTGCGGTGAGAGTAAAATTTCAGACAGACATGTCAGTGGCTAAGTCCCTCCATCCTAACACATGAATCACCTTTTCTGAACACAAAAGCAAGACCATTGCTTATCACACTGATGGAGAGCCCATTTCATTCCCACTGGTGACTCAATGCCTGCTCCTGTGTGACATTTCACCATCGCACAGAGGGAGAGACTGAGTGAGACCTCCCTATTCACTCAGACTACTGAGGCCTGACATTGTTTAAAATCAGAGAATGGGACACAAGATGAAAGGAACGGAGGAGTGATTAGAAAAGTGAAAGTGAGAAACGAGACTATAAAATGATGTGAGAAAGAGATAATGAAAAAAGGGGCAATGAAGACATAAAATACTCAGAATAGAAAGAAACATGATATATGGAGAGAAAAGGGACAGTGAAATAGAGAAAAGGTACAGGTAGAGGAGACAAACAAAAAGGCTATCACCTCTGTGAATGCTCTCATCCTGTGTTCATTTGCGAGATGAAAGACAAGCTTCTGTTGTATCTTCAAGCATGAAAACAGAGCTGCAGCCTATTACAGCCAGCCAGAAATCTCTTTTATGTACTAGAAAATAGACTCAATAGATGGGGAATGTTCACAGTGACAGAGTATCATAGCTGTCTGACTTTTTCTGGGAATTCATGTACCCAGAGATAGAGAAAAAAGGTGTTTGGATATGTGCCACAAACAGGTTTGAAATCATACTGTAGACAAAATGCGTTCATAAACTGGTGCAAATGCAGACTAACCTTCAGAAGGCAGGCATTCGTCACCACTTGCTTGGGATCCACCACATCTACCAGAGGTTCTTTGATGGCCACATTGCGAATGCAACTCATGTCGAACCCATATACATTTTCCCACCCTGTACATACAAAAAACAAACCAGATACCCATGTGAATGAACAGCCACACAATATGTGTTTTATAGATTTTTTTCCTCCTTCAGTTTTCAGGCACACACAAAGCTCTGTTTTTCCTTGTTCCTGCTAAGCAGTCAGCACAAAAAAGGTAGCAGAGAAAATAAAACAGAGCGCTTAACTCTGCCAGGCAGAACTGTCCCGCTGTCTTTCTGTCTATCCAGGCCGTATGTGGAGAAAGACAAGCCATCCCGAAAATATACTCTGGCCTCCTCCTCTTCCTCCTCCAGAATGTCTGGCATCCTTGTTTTATTATAATTTGGGCTGAAAACACACCAAAAAACACATTCCCTCCTCCATCCCATCAGTCCCTTCACCTTGCTTTGTCAGGAGGCCAAACACTAAGTCTGTATCATGAGATGGTGAGTGTGCCACCAACGCAAAAAAAACTAAAAATAAGAGTGTGAGGGTTTGGGGTAAAGTGAGTTCTTTCGGGATTTATGTGAAAGAATGTACCTTTATGCATGTTTAGATGTAATAAAGCACAGGAGGCCACCTGTGCAGTGAAAGGGAACTCAGCAGGTGTTATTGACCCAGATTCAAAGCCGATGTATGTACAAGTTTGAATGGCACCTTTAATACTGGATCACAAGGTTAAGCTCAGCCCTCCAGCTGTGATAGCTATTTGAACACATGCCGTGAGTTTGGAGCAGTGAAAGCAGTTCAGGATAAAAAGTAACACACTTGCTGTACAACAGGTTTCAATGCTACATTAAACTACTTTTTTATTAGTTTATATGACAACACTGGATTTACAAATTGCACTTAAATTAAAAATTATTTGAATGCATTCACACAATTCTTATTCTTATTGTGTGTATGGCTATAATGCTATAAATACCCTGTACATTTTTGCCACTTTTACAGAAGGTACTGCTTTTTACTGTGCCAATTTTGTTTTTTTCCTTGCAGTCACCAATCAGCATTTAAGGACAATCGATGCCTTGTCATTGTCACATAAAGTACTGTTTGGTTTTATAACCTGCAGCTTCACTGTTTTGATTCAGTCTTAGAAGTAGCTAGCTCTTTTCAGATGTTTTCAATTCCAAACAAGCTGCTCTACTGGTGAGCAGAGTGGAGCATTTGCAGCTAAAGAACCCAATACTTTGTCTTGATGCATGCTCAATCATCCAGGTAAGTAAATCTGAAAAAGTTGATGGAGAAACATTTCGTCACTTGGATGAGTGACGAAATGTTTCTCCCATGGAAAACGCTACGTCCAGATGAACAGAATCAACTTTTTGGGGAACCCAGTATTTCATTTAGCAACTCATGAAGTCTAAAGCTGGTCAAAGAAACTGACTTTCATTTGCAGTCATGTGAAAAAGAAACCTTTCACAGGACTGTGCACTTTAGCACCTTGTAGAACCACCTTTATTAGCAATAATTTACAACAGCAATTTCTGTATGACTTTATCAGTCTTTCGCATTGTTGTAGAGCAATTCTGGCCCACTCTTATATACAGTGTTGCTTCAGTTCTTTGAGGTTTGTGGGCATTAGTTTATCCACAACTCTTAAGGTCTTAACGCAGCATTTCAATCAGGCTCAGGTTTGTCCTTTAACTGGGGCACTGCAACAGCAGAATTTTTTTTTCTTCATTTTTAGCCATTGTGTTGTACATTTGATGCTTTGCTTGGGATTGTTGTCTTGCTGCATGATCCTTCATCAGACCACATATAAAGTGGACAGAAAGGCATGAAATGGGGAAAGAAATGGCCTTGGGTCTGACCCAAACTTGGGCTGCTACTTTTCACCCTTGCAGAGGCTTTCTCCTGGCAAAGTAAACACTTGTTCAGTCTTTTTTTTACCTATACTGTCACAAACTTTAACATGCTAACTCATGCCGGTAGAGTCTGAAATGTATCTCTTGGCTTTTTTGTTTTCAAATTTAACCAAACATTCATATTCTATGCACTTTATCTACTACTCATTCACAGCTAATTTAGAGCAACCAACCTAACATGCATGTGTTTAGACACTAGGTACCCTGAGGAAACCTATTGAGGCAAAGCTAGAACATGCAAACACCATACAGAAAGGCCTGAGTGAGGATTTAAAACAGGAGCCATCATGCTGTGAGGCAACAGTGCTAGCAACTGCAGCAACATTCTGCCAACAAAGTGGGCACTAGTTAAACACAGCTGAGAGGAAGACGGAAAGAGTTTAAATGAAATCCCAACAAATGTATCTGTGTAACTACTCACAATGTATCTTAAAGTCCTTGTACTGCCTGTCTTCAATGGCTACCACGTAGAGTGCTGCTCTGTCAGGGAACATCAGGCCTCCAGGTTTCTGAATACAAGAAAGAAAAAAAAAAAGTCAGGTATCCAGTGAACACACACAAAGGCCATCAATCACTCATACTGTTCACACACCTGGCATGTAATAAAAGATCACATGTGCTGACTTCAAAGCCTGCTGACAGCCAGTGAGATTAGAAACCTGATCATTCATGTATGACCTCAGCATCTGGCGAGCAGACACATGCAAGCGAGTGTATAGTAAATCCTCCACTTCATCGCTGTCTGCTGTGTTTATGTGTCAAAAAGCCTTATTTGTCCAGCCAGCCCCTCACAGACACACATGCACATAAAGCCCTGCTTAACTCCCCAAACCTCCTGCAGCACCATCTTACCAGCCACTTGTCCCTGGCAAAGATGACCGTGTTGAGCATGGACTCATAGAAGAGGCAGTAGCCCATCCACTCTGAGATTATAATGTCCACCTTCTCCACAGGCAGCTCCACCTCTTCCACCTTGCCCTTGAAGATGGTAATGACTGCAGTGTGCATAGCCACAAAACAGCAGGCAGTAAATTACTTCACAGCTTCTTCATCAGATTAGAACAAATGACTTTATTCTCAAATGACAATGTTTGTATGCCTTGGGATTGCTGTAAATTAGTACAACTTAATTAATGTTGTCATCTGGCGCCTGATTTTTTTGGGGGTGAATGAATTTTATTTGTCTCATTTCCCCGTTCTGACATCTTTGACCTCCAGAGGAAGAAGACACCACCAATTTAAAGCGGTGTTACACAGCAGGGAGTTTGGTATTACCAGTTGAGCTATGATGTACAGAATATAATTAATTTCTTTACTGAATATAAGGAAAAATAATTTTAAAAATGTATACATTTACTCAGGGCAGGTGTTAATTCATTCAGTGAATTTAAGCCATCTGTATTCCACAACATTAATGAAAGCAGT
>VURO01000316.1:31821-51797 GCA_015108175.1 Pelvicachromis taeniatus | reverse complement strand
GTGTAATAATCCCACTTGCCGCGCATCCAACTTAAATGCCACTGGTCGTAGATGACGGCTGATTGGAAACAGTTGGCCGAGTGATGAGACTCAGGAGGACCGATGACAGCGCAGACGTTTTTGTTTTTGTTTTTTGATTGACGTTCCAGTCACACTCCATACCAGTTGGTGGCGGTAATGCACCATTCAGTTGTTTGCCAACCGCCAATAAAATTGAAAAAGAAGACGGCACGGAGGGACTTTCGGGTCGAAGGTCGCCCGAAAGTCCCTAAGCTGGAGTAGTTTATTTGTCATAACATGTTTTCAAACTGGCGTTTATTAGAAATCGGCGTTTAAAAGAGACAGGCTACTAATGGAAGATATACAGTATATCAGCTCAGATGTCAGTTGCAGTGATGATCCTTTAATTCATTTATATTTTGCAGATACGGCATCACGTTGTTCTGTAGACGATGGCTACCTGTTATTTAAGAATGAATTCAGGTGTGCTTTTTTTGTGAATCAAGAGACTAATAATATAATAAGATATAAATAATTGATAAATTATTAATTAAAAAAACTAAGTTACAATAAAAGAAAATACAGTGAACTTTGTAATGTAACAATCAGAAGGGAACATCCAAGTGAGAGTGAGCAGGAATAACAACTTTCTAAAGCAGCGACCTCAGTGATCCTTTTCTGATCACCTGGCTCTCTGACGTTTATCTAACACATTTAGATAATCTTGGTGTTTAGTTATTGCCCAATCTTCTGGCTGTCAGTCAGCTTCAGTCAGTGAGGACTGCATAGAGCATCATGTAATCTGTGGGCAGATTTATTGTAATGGAAGAGGGTTCAGAACAGGATAGACTCACTTTAAAGATAAAGATTTGCATTGTTTCTTTCAGTTTCCTGCTCTGTGTGTGTGAGAAAATGTATCCAGACATCAAAGGCTGTATTTCTAGTGAATTTTTGTGTGTGTCTTGTTTATCTGTATTCTGCGTTACAACCCTCCCAAATGCTACCAATCTATCATGCCCTTATCGTCTCCCTCACTTCCACACTCACCTCTTATCGTCTTTGCACTTATGTATCTCTTTTTGCATTTCTCTTCTGTGTAGACATTGGACGTGTAATCATAAATTAAGCAGCCTGTGGGATGGTTAGCATAAAAACATTTTTTTTTTGCCCCCAAAACATCCCACCCCCACCCCTCCAGCCTTCCCACCTTTTCTGTTTCACAGTTTCTCACTGTGTATGCCTGCTGTCTCTCTCTTTGTTCCTCATTTCCAGCTGAGTGAAGAGCTGAAGCAGCATCTCAACCACACTATGACAGAGAACTACGCTCAGCCAGGAAAGAAGGCAGTCACATTTGCTGTTGACAATCTACAACAGGATGTATGAAATATATTAACAAACTCCTCTGGTGTCATGTTTCTGTAAGATTATATTTTGCCCTCTTCAACATGCGTGGTGTACTTGTTATAAATTAATTTGATATATGAAGCTGAAAATTATGCTGACATGTAGTAGAAGAAGAAATGGCTCATCACTTTGTGTATTCTATCTGGGTTTAGACAGAGCATTGTTCCAAAGATGACAAGTGGAACAGCCGGAGCTAAAGTAGTCCCTGAGAGGAAAATTACTGCTGTGAAAATATATTTATATAGTGGCTTGTAGTTATGAATTTGTTTACACTAAATAATATATCAAACAGTATTTTAATCGGAATGAGAGATATGTTCTTACACTGTGAAACTAAAGTCTGCGCTTTTCTTTTTCTGCCTCTGCAGTTCAAATGCTGTGGGAGCAACAACTCTCATGATTGGACTGTGAGCAAGTACGTTGTGTCAGGGCAAGCAGAAGGCAGGGCGGTACCTGACAGCTGCTGTAAGACCATCACGCCTCACTGTGGAAAGAGAGACCACCCCTCCAACATCTACAAAGTGGAGGTCAGCGCAATACATGCTTCTGGCGAAATGACAGCAGCTGCCCAACAGTCAGGCTGTTGGGCAGCTACAACACAGAATGTGTTTCTGCTGTAGGCTCTATATAGTACAATAATCTCTTGTACAGTTTTATGAAATGTGTTTCAACCCGGCTATATCCCTGACTTGAGTTATAAATATCAACTGAGTGCTTTTGCAATCAAAGATGAGCGATGATAGCCTAAAGACAGAAAAAAAAAAAAAAGCACCAAATGGAAGCAGTGAGTATACTAATAACTATGTGTAGGCAGTAATCAAAGGAAATCAGTGTTATCCAGTTGTTCAGGGTGATTGCTCATCTTCACAGTCCATTGTTTTTTTTTTTTTGTTTTTTTTTCTGGTTCATGCCATATTTGAAAAAATTAAACTGGTGTTTTATTCACTTCTGGTCTGTTGTAGCTGAACCCTTTTTTCAAATATCTGAGGCTAATATTTCACTTTCTGAAATTAAAAGCATCCATCTACTTTCCTTACTGCTGCTGGGTTGCAAGGTCAACATAAGGCAAAAAGCAGAGATAAACCTTTGTTCGTGCTCTCAGATCTGTGGGTATTATTTTTGCTAACCTCCCAATTGTTTTTGGGAGGAAGCTGGAGCACCCAGAGGAAAGTCACAGGCTAAACATGGAAACTCCACACAGAAAGACCCGAGCTGATCAAGAGATTTGAACCAGGAACCTTCTTGCTTTGATGCAACAGTGCCAGCGAGTGCAGCCCTGAAATGAAACGGAGTGACTCACAAAAAATGCCAGCAAAACACGAGTTTAAAACTTTCTTCTGATAGAATGAGCTCTAAGAAAAATGAATAAAAGATGAGGTTTTGAATGCTTATCCACGCTGCACAGGAGAGGCTCGTCCGCCTTCTCGTGTCAAATCACTCAGTTTCTTCTTATCCTTCACAATGCGCTACCTGTATCATGTGCAAAGACATAAGCATGAAGACACATCCTGAGAATTTAAATAAAATGGTTTGTGGATGATGACTGCATCTATGTTCACTTGTAGGTTTGGGATGATTTTTCATGTTTTTTTTTACTTTACAATGACTGTTATCAGCCTTCTTTCTGTAAATATGCCTGTTGGGTGATGAGAGAGTAAAGAGACTGAAAATCTACTTAAATAATCAAGAACATCCCAGATTCAGTAAAACCTCACAATTTCTGAAGGATGTCTTGTTGCTTGCTGAAGCAGTTTAAACTATAGCAATGCAGACAAAGGAAGCTTTCTTGTCTATAACTAATAATCTAATGTAAATTTTAACTCTGTAGGGTGGCTGTATCACTAAGCTGGAAAAATTCCTGGCAGATCACCTGTTGGTTATCGGTGCAGTGGGGATAGGAGTGGCCTGTCTGCAGGTAAGTAATATATAACACCCAGATGGTTGGTGAAGAAGCAGAATGCATTCTTGCTGCCTTCTCCCCGAGCAAATGGTGCTTTATATAAGCCCAGTTGTTATCAGAAATGAGAAACTGCTTTTACCCTTTTGTGAGTGGAATGCTGCCCTTTGTTGAATTAAAAGAAAAAAACCTCTTATTACTGAATGTACACTGGCAGGTCAGAATCCTCTAAATGGACACATCTTTTCATCTCATCCGAATCTTTCTGTCTTCATTATATGAGTTTTGTCCTTCTACCTATTCAATTCAGTCTAAGATGGTTTTTTTTTTTAGTATTGCAGAGCCTAGGGATATTTTTTTTTTCTTCCCCTTTTTCTTTTTTTGCCCTTTTGTACCAACTAACCACCCTGTCTTACTGTAGCTGTATACCACGTTTAAATTAACTAAACAAATCTCCACTTATTGTTTCCAGGGGTGTTTGGCAAGTCCACCACTTTACATACAGCTCAGTTTTAATTGGGCAGCAGGGGACTGAGAATAAAGACATTAAGCCAGGATTTCACTGCCATAATTATAAAGACGGCAAAAAGCAAAAGATGAGATGACCAACCATGCAGTCTCTGTGATGTTTAGCGCTATTGATAAAAGGAATTTAAGCACAGAGCTCTCCATTAGCAATGCCTATAATATAAAGACTTTCTCACAACAACCAAATGACCTGAAGGGACTTTGTTGAACATTTAAATGAGGTGCTGAAAATATTGTGAATATATTAAATACAGGACGTACACAGTGTAATTTTGTCACTTGACACTCATAAATTAGCATGTTTTTGTAATGTAGTCCAACGTTATGTCTCCTCTTTGTTAAATGTTCAGTCTGTCTTAATGTAGGTGTGCACTAATCTGTCTTTGGTGTGTTGTACTGTATGTCTTATAACTGTGTGTGTGTTTGTTATCACTATAGTTGGTCGGGGCACTCTTGACAGCCTGCTTTATCTATCTGCTCTATAAAGAAGAGGAAGAGGACTTTGGTGCATTGTAATTTGGCTCTAGAGCACTGCTGGTTTAATCTAATGGAGAGGCAAGGTTGGAGGGCACTGTGGATATTTCATATTTCATGCGTGGCTTCCTGCTTTGTGTTAAATGTGAGACCTGCTGTCTGCATGTTTACTGGATTAACATGTTTAATTTGTCGTGAAGCATGCAGCGACTTTGCGTTTGGCTGCGTTTTACAGTTTGTTGCTATGTATTTTGTAATGATGTGTTGCTGTGGGTGATGAGGATGTGACAGCTTATTCAAATGCATTCAGAGGATAGCACGACTGACTTGCTATTTTCCTGTGCTTTGGTTCATAGTGTCATGATCTATAATTCGTGCAGTAGCGCTTCCATCTATATAGCACCTGTGTTGACAAGAGGTGGGGAAAATACCATAGGGACAGGTGTATTTACAGCATGTTGCAATGTTTTGCTGTATATCCCTTGAATTCAGACCTTAATGAGGCTTCACTATGGGTGCCGGGGATCATATGGTATACGACAATACAACCTTGTTCTGATATTTACAAAAGTTAAATGCAGAAAAAATGAACGTGTCTACTTTTAATAGACTCTTTTTAAAAATTACAAAAATTGACAAAGTAGCTGATGCACTTATTACACCTATTTATTTATTATGCTGGCACCTTCTATTACATTACCACTCAGAAAAAAAAAAGCATTAGTGTTGTTGCTATAGTTACTTGCAATCTAAAATAGACTGGGCTTTCATTAACATCATTGAATAGGGACTCTGAGTTGTTTGGGGTGCCCAGATATGCGATTTTGCCATCCCACAAGATGGCATGTTTCTGTCTCTAATGAGTTTACTTTTTAACACTGTTACGTCATTGTTTTTAGCATCTTCTGAAACTAGGCCCCAAGAAAACTTTTCTTTTTTTCTCACCTCATGTTCCCTCAGCCAAAATAACTGCATCTTCTATCCTTGTACATAACTGTCACTGATGGTTGAGAAGAGAGAGGGGAAAAAAATCTTGCTCCAGGAGAAATTATGAGTCAATATTAAATTCTGACTTGCTTGATAAGGCTTCCTCTGGAGGCTTTTAGAGACACAGAAATGGAATCTGGACACTTGCCTATTTGGCCATCAAGCTTGTAGACCTAGCGGCTTTGGTCAGATCCTGCTTCCCTTATTCTACTTTGTTTTTAGACTTTTTGCTTGGTGCTGTGTTGTAGTAAATTTAGACATGCTGATTCCTTATTAGGAATGCACTGCTGGCAAAATTCTAGGCTGAGATGGGTGTTTATAACAGTTCATCTGATAAAAGATACAGATATGCTTTATTATGCCATGTTTGAATATTTAATTCAATTCATTTCAATTTTATTTATATAGCGCCAAATCACAACATCAGTTGCCTCAAGGCGCTTTACATTGTAAGGTACACCCTACAATAATACATTAGAGAAGTACGTAATCGATATAACATTTAGTTTGCTGATAGGCAAATAGCAGTCAGTGGGGACAATATCTGTGCATCTCTTTTGCCCATACAGCTGTGTGTTTGCACTGATGTCAGTGATTACAGCAAATTTCAACATGTAAAAAGCTTCATTTGAAATACTAGCACAAATGTTGTTGTCTGTTTTCCTTTATTATAGTGATATTTTTGGAAACTTTTTATTTTTTATTATTGAAATTTTATTGTGGGATTAATATTACTGGTCAATACAGACATCTGTCAGTTTGGCATTTATATCAGCTGATAAATGAAAGTTTAAAAATTAACGAAGAGACACGAGAAACACCCTTCAAACATGTTATGACTGATAATGCATAGATTCTCCACCAGGGGGCAATCTACAAATTCCCTTTTGATAACACATTAGTTTGTAACTCAATAAAATCGCAACCAGCTGATCCGAGCAGAGACAGACAAACCGTAAATGAGTAAACAAATAAGTAAACAATACAATTTGGGGGGAAATCTGTTTGTTTTGTGTGTCTGAGTTTAAAAAAAAAATCACTAGAGGTTTTGCAAAGAGGAAAAACAGTTTATGGAGACAAAAGTGCACTAATCTGCTTTTTCACCTCTCCCAGCTTTGTATAGTTTCTCTTTATGGAAGTCTGTACGCATGCGTGTTGGTGAAATACCGGCTGCTTGACTCCTGACCCCCCCCCTTGTAACCAGCTTCATACTTTCCAGCAGTCTCTAACCTCTTCACCTTTAAACCGTCTCTGCCCCACAGTCGGTAGCATTCAAGCTGCCTGCAGTCTTCCGTGGCGACTAAGCTGCACTCTGTGACCTAACACTTCCTGTTTTCAGATATGTGGAATGGTGTTCACCTGCTGCTTGTACAGAAGGATCAAGATGGACCCTTACTGAGCACAACATGACCCCTGCACACAACCTTCAACAGATGGAGCATGACCTGCTGACAACTAACCAAATTTTAAATCCCTGCATTGTGATTTGATGATCTAAGCATTGGAGAGATAGAAACTCTTATCTTATAAGATCATCCCGTCGGGTTACCTGGATGTTTTTGCATGTTTAATTGGAATATGACTAAAAAAGGGAAAGACTTAATTTGTGTGGTATTCTATGCAACTCATGAGGGTGCGAATTTAATAATATTTTAATTAGGAGATTTCTATAGGAATGTTTTGGCAATTCCAAGTCAAATAGGCTGAGTTAGAGCACAGAGTACAAAGAAGAATAGTTATGTGTGTGTGTGTTTCTATCTTTTGTAAACACTATGTGCCTCTTACATAATGCTACTGGTAAATAATTATGTATAAATTCAGTGCCTGAAGTCTTCAAAGTGAGCTGTCAATACACTGATAAACTGCAGCAAATGAACGGGGTCATGTTTTATATTTTTAGCTTTGTTTTTATTTCGAATATGTTGGCTGAGTGATGGTAATCAAAATAAACTTTGCAGTATGAATAATACTCATATGTATGGCTACAAAAAGGAAACAATTTTATTCCATTTAAGAAAGTGATAATTTTCTATAAAAAGCTATAAATCTCTGAATTTATAGCGCCATCTAGTGGTCCGCATAGGTAACTTGATTTGAGCATGGTAAATGTAACTGTTCATCTTTTGTGAACTTAAAGCTTTTAATACTGCTGATTATTAATAATATGTAAATTTTAATATTGCTGATTATTTTTCTTTTTTTTAAACCGGTGCTCTACAGTAATGAATGTGAGTGATCTGTGAATGTGTTTTTGCTGCCTATTATATCCTTTGCTACCCTCTTTTTACTTGTCTTTGTTATATAAATGTTTTAGTTGCTAAACAGTAGTTTAAAATAGCTGTTTCTATTTAAGGCTATTTAAATCTTCCACCAAAATATGACGCCATTCCCAGCACCCCGCCTTCTGTAAAGGGACCTTGCAGGATTTAAGAGAGCCTTTTGGAATTGCTAGTGTTTCACAAATAATATTCTTTAATTAATATAAGTGTTTTAAGCTATTTCGGTCATAGCTGTTGGCCACGACAAATTGACCATACTAATAATGCACAAACAATTGTGGAAAAATAGTCACAGCTTTTCATGCATTCTTTGTATGAATATGGCTCGGGGACAGAGTGAACTTGTATTCACTCTGTGTGGACCTTTTACTGAGTGCTTGCAGGTATTTGCCTGAACTCCGCTTCATTACAATAACACATAAATCTCATTGTCTTCTGAACCTTCGCCCTCTGTGATTGCTCAAACCACGCACACTGCATCAGCATGAGAAGGAGAGCAGTAATTGCTCTCTAAACAGCTCTGCCACATATTACTCTTCAGGTATATAGAATATTTAACATATTGACTAATCGTTCACCAGAGAATATATTTTGTAATATAATATTATACAGCTCCGGCACATGTTTTATTCATGCTTATGACAATGTGACCAACAATGAAATTTAATCTTGAGCCATCATCAGTACTTCTGGAACAGCTTGACTAACAGCTGTCTTCAGGTCCTGAGACGACAGCATGTCAATTAAATTAAGGCCAGAAATCTGACCTCACCATCCCATTACCTGAATTTCATTCATTTTCTGACATTTTTGGTTGAATTATTTGTGCGCTTCTGCGGATCCTGTCGTCATTATTATGCATAACAGCTGGAAATAAGCTGTGGTGTTGGTGTGCGGCTTCTTTTTGTTTTGGTGCTGTTTCTCCCAAAACATTCAACTATCATTTCATCTGTCTGTTGTTGAATATCCAGCTGGTGTTCCAAATTTCTTTTATAGGCTCTGTCTGCTGTATGAATCATTGTGTCTTTTTCCCGCCCGCCAAGGTTTGTTGAAATTTGTCAAAAATGAAAGGAGTGGCATGTCTGCAACTGACCCTTATTTCCTCATGTCCTTAACTGAAACACCTGATTCCAAGTAACTTTTGGACAAGTCAGGAGCAGAGGTAGTTACTGTAGCACTATTATTCATTTCATTATGTTTGTCTAAAAGAAGATGAGAAATCAAAGGGCAAATCCTGAACCTTTCAATAGTTTAGAAACCATTTTTTCCCCCCACTGGTATGTTGTTTTCCTGATTTAAAATTTTGGGTGCTAATATATATATATAACTAGTTGTTGATGATATGACACTGGCACGTGCTTCAACTACTGACTGTTTTCTTTGAAATATGGTTCTCAAACTCGTAAATAAATGTTCTCTATCCCAGAGAACTCTACCATTTTTGCAGCATATGTTTTAATTACACCATGCACATATATTCAAGAAGTACGTTAGCTTAAGTAAAAAAAACAAAACACCACTAGAGGGAGACAAAGATTTTCTATTTGAAGAGATGCAAACTTGCAGAACTTGGTGTTGAGGTGACTGAACCTTTTTGCCATATGTTCAGAGTAGCTTTCTCACACATCAGTAGATACTCCTACCTGACTGACTTCTAGTCTTTGAAAAGATTGTTTTGACAGGCCCTCTGAAACATGTGATGTAAACTGCAGGTCTCTTTGTGCGTTAACCACTGATTGAATTGCAAACTCTGATACCCGTGAGAACTAAACACTGCTCGGCTACTTACTGTAACAGATGAGCAGCGGCAACGCAATTGAATTTATTCGTGTTGTAAATGTATCACTTGTCCATTTGTCACAAACGGTGCCTGCTGATTATACACACGTCAAATTCACTTTACTCTTCAATTAATCTTCTCATTATGGTTTTACAGCCATGGTTTTAGGCTGTTTTGTAATCTTGTCCCATTGTATTTAATCTGTGCATTGTAGTAAATAAACAAAGTCTTGCAAGACAATGTGAGCTGGATGGACATCTCACTTTGTGTATAATGTGTGAGCTCAAGTAAGAGGGCACTGGGAAAGCTTTTGTTACGTGTGGGGTCTTCCACAATTCCACATCGGAAAATCTTGTAGTGTTCCCAGCTGAAACCGCATTTATTTGTGGTGCAGCACTTGTGCAGTTCTGTGTGGTTTTAGGCTATTGTTAAGGGAAAATTTCCATATCTTAAAGAACTGTGCCATGCACATTGGATATTTGTGCATTATTGTTTGTGCTATATTGCTGCCATATGTTCAAACTCTTTGTCTTTGAGGCACCAGCTTTCCCCTTTCTCTTCGTTGCCCTGCTCCAGATTACTCAAAAGACGCTGCGCCGGTTCAGGGCGATCTATCATTGTCACCCATTTAGGAAAAAAGTTTTAAAAAGAGTTTGGATGTTCTCCAACATTTTGGCTTCGGCGAGCCTATAGAAACTGTCAGTCCCTTTGTCTTCATCAACTATAGGAGGGTGGCTCTCATTTCCTGCAGATGTCACACATGCTACAATGTAGAGACACTGATAAGACAGAAACACACGTGCACGCACACAACCAAGAGGCTATACACATTAGCATGCGGTCTGTATCCTTTGCCAGAAGACACCCATGAGGGAGAATTGGGAGCAGCTGGAGATTCACCACTCCCCATGTGTTGAGGCCTCTTTGCATCACAAGGACAAATACACACTGCTTATATCCACTCTACCTATCACATTGTAGCCATAGGGATGATACTTCAGCAAGACATCTTAAAGTTACCTAAGAACACATGTTACAGTCTCATTTATCAGTTGACTGTGATTGTGTGTTTGCAAGTACAAGGTAATGCACTGAAATACTGGCAGTGTTGCTCAGAGAAGAGCATGTGTGCCGTTGCAAATCAGCCTGACAACACACGTTTAGCGTTTTTCTAAAAATGCGAGGTGTTTGTTGAGCTCTCATAAAAAAAGAAAATAAGAAAAAATCTGGTACAATAGCTTTTGCCTCAAGAAGTACACCTGTGTTCAATTTGCAGTAATACTTAGCTGTGGTAATTAAATGCTGTGGTCCTTTTAGCATAATAGATGTACACTGAAAGCACTTCTGTAACACATTTTGTGTTCACTCTAACATTGTTTTTTGTTTTTCCTGAGGACTGTAAGCATTTTCTGATGAAGTAAAACTGAGATTGTGCTTATGCCCAATGCCTGTTCTTTAAAGACTGGACTGAAAATCAGTGGTTACATGTGTTGTGGAGTAATGAATCCAAAATTTTCACTTTTGGTTCAAATAATCGTCAGTATCTATGGGGGACGTCAGGTGGGTATCTACATCCATCTGTAAAACATAGTGAATGCACTGTCATGGTTTGGGGCTGCATTTCAGCCTGTGTTGTTGGAGATCTTGTCAAAATTTATGGAATTATGAATGCAGAAAGGTATGGTCAGATTTTGATCTACCATGCAATACCATCTGTAAAACATTTGATTGGCAAATACACTGTCACTGCAGTCAAAACACGCCTAGTTAGAAAAACATGGATTGGCCTCTCCAGAGCTTGGATCTCAACATTAATGAGGCAGTGTGGGATCAACTTGACATAGAACAGAACAGAACAAAAGACAGCCTGTATCCAAAGAAAAGCTTTGAATGTCATTCAAGAAGCTTGGAGAACTGTTCCTGAAGACTACTATAGAAATTATAAGAAAGCTTGCTGAGAGAGTTCAGGCTGTGGTGAAGAATAAAGGTCACACCAAAGATTGACTTTCAAGTGTTACATACTGTATTTCCATGGATGTTTGCATATATCTTTGACACATTCCTAGCTAAATATAAAGAAACGAGGGCTTTTGCACAGTACTGTATTCATAGAATATAAATGTACCTTTGTAGTATTCAGTATATCAAGTACTGCCGGTGTATAGCCACTCCCAAATTAGTAGGTGGAACAGTGCAATTACATTCAAATTTTCTGTTATGAATTACGGAAATAAATCATGCCAGTTCCTGTTTAGTCCCAATCAAAAGCAATCCTGCATCAGATTTTGTTTCTAAATCTGCACCGACCTTTATACTGTGACTCACCTCTCAGCGAGTTTGCGTCTGGTCTGCAGCACATTAGCTGTGGCTGTAAATGTGTTTGACAGATTTCATATGAGATCAAAGCATAGGAAAGTACATGGCGTGTTTAGATAATGTCAACACTGGACGTCAAAGCCTAGGAGACTGAAGAACAGCACGTCAACATTGATCAAAACCTAATATGTGTGCTAATTGAGCAACAAATACTTTGATTGTCATTTAGAAAGTACCAACAAGGACATAAACTGTTTCCAGAAGAAGTAAGAATGCTTTGGGTTCAGGCTTTCTCTCTTGGGTGTTGTGGTTTTCCTCCTACATTTCAAGGAAATATGCATTGGCTTATTTGCTTGTTCTGAATTTGCTATTAAGTGTGGGTGTGAGCATGGATTGCTGTCTTTGTCTGGCAACCTGTCAATGGGTGTATCCCAACCTTTTGCCCAGTGACAGCTACAGTCATGTGAAAAAAATACATCTTTGACTCATAAAAATTAAGAGTTTAAATAGCAACCAGGTGCTCCTAATCAAATGTTAAATGTAAAAATTCATGAATTTATGAACTCCTCTGTATACCAAAGTACTTTAGAGCCTGGCTGAAATTGGATGATGCAACAAATAAATGATCAGCAGCACAGCGCCAAATCTACAAGAGGAGGGCTGAAAAAGAAAATAATCAAGGTATTGCAATGGCCCAGTAAAAGTCCAGACCTCAACCCAACTGAATCGCTGTGGCGGGACCTTAAGAGAATAGTACATAAACGAATCCTTGCAAACCCCAATGAACTGAAGCAACACTCTGGACCACAATGATGTGAGAGACCGATAAAGTCATACAAAAAACAAGTACTTCAAGTTATTGCTGCTAAAGATGGTTCTATAAGCAAATGAATCATGGGGTCAAATAACTCCTGAAAGTCCTGTAAAAACGTTCTTTTCCACAGGAGTGTAGACGGGCTCCAGAGCTCCTCTGAACCTGAACCTTACGAAAATTATGGTTAAATTGTTTAAAGGTTCGCTGTCCATCGGTATACATAGAGTTGAATCTTTCTGAATTGCTATCGTGTGTTTGATTCCTCATATGTAGTAATTTGAAATGGGGGCAATGAGTGCCTGCCTCATGCCCCAAAGTGTTTCTCACTTGCTTCTCAGTACCCATGGCTGAGAAAGCTGTGGTTTCGGAGGTATGCATGTGTATGTTTCGCTGGGCGCGTTGGAGGGTCTTTGTCCATGGGAGAATGAACTTTGATAGAAACAAACTTCAGAAAGTGTTTCAAGACGGCATTTCAAAGGCCTTCCTTTTGATAATGATGAGCGTCAGGTTGATGAGGGCGGTGATTGATAACAAACAGATGTCGAGGTGGTGTCGAGGCTAGGCAGCCACGCTGTGACAGATTGAACTTCGAGCACAGGTACCATAGCGGTATCTGCTTAAATGATGATAAAGCAGGAATTTGTTTAGAAGTTGTAACGGGACGCTGCGGTTTCTGACTCACACTTCCTGTGAGATGGCACAAAGTCAGGGGGATGTCCTATTGTGTACTGACCAACATCAACCATTTTGATAAATACTGACAGTTAAATTATCCTGCTTATATAATCTAGGTTTGTATATCGCCGTGTTTGTGCAAAGCCCATTCTTTTAACTGAATAGATTGTTGAGATTTGTGGTTTTGTGATCAAATTTGCTTACATTGCAATGTACTTAACTGACTTTTTTCCCAGCACAAGTCAAAGAGAAGTGTCTGCTGAGTCAAAAAACAAAACAAAAAAAAAGCTTGAAAGTGATGGATGTTGTGTTGCTTACATGTGGCAAAGTGGGCCAACAAGGCTATGGAATTTCATGCTTCAAGAATGTCAGGGGTGCTTTACTTTAACATGGCCTCTCTGGCATTTACTGATGGTGTCTATACACTGTAATTTATATGAGCTGAGTGGTGTTTCTGTTTAAAGCGAGGGCTGAAGTCTTTAAACTTTTACAAGCTGGCTGTAGTCTGTCTGTACACCCTATGGATGTGGTTAGCAAGCAGAAACAAAACTCCATGCTCAGCTTTGAAAGGTTCTTCAGAAGCAGCAGTAATGTAGAATATATGGAAGAGTTTGTTTGCAAAAATACTCGAAAAATTGTCTTTTCTGTGTGCGTATGTGCACATATGTGCATTGTGCATATATAAGATTTTGACACAATATCAATAATATCAAATTTTTAGGTCAGTGACTAAAAATGAAGAGAAGTTGGGTTGGTGTACACAGCAGAGATTGGATGGATAGGACTGCTGCATAAAAACAAATTAGTCTGTCAACCTGTGTTTGTTTGTGCGTTGAAGATGAATGGAAGAGGAAGAAGTTTTGATATTTTGAGGGAGATTGTATTCATCATACACAAAAACGGGGACGCACAGGACCCGAATATCGTGAGAGGAAGTTTCAGCTTCTTCCTCTGAGATTGATGGCGCGGAGGAGAGCATGGGAGCGACCTTGACTTGGTCATGAGAGTGCTGTGAGCTCAGCAAGAAATAGAGGGGGAGAGTTTTTAATCAGTAAACAGCCGCTCTCTTACCCTTTAGGAAGTAAACACACAAACATTAGGCGCTCTGCCATTATAGCGTATGGCCTTGAGGATTTAAATGGTTGCAATAAAGACAGATGGCAAATTGGTTGATAGGGAGGGGAAAGATGTCTGGAGTTTGAAAATGAAAAACAAAATTTAATAAAGAAATTAGACTAAATGAGCACAGGCATCGTGTTGTCATACACATTGTTTCCAAAAGCATTTGCCAAATGGTGTTTTTGCTTATCTGTAAGCATCTTTTGATACTGTCATCCAGAGATTCGGGCTGTTTACTGAGTCATACTACAGTCACTGTCATTAAAAAAAAAGAGAAAAAATACTTTGTTCCTGCTGCTCAAAAATGATTCAGCTTCTTATAAACTGTGTGTGGGACCACTAGATATACAGTGCTGTCCAAAAATCTTGAGACACCTCTTATTTACAACTTATGAAATGTGCAAACGTACGTGGAAATACGGTATATAAGCAAAAACAGAATTTGTACCATTCTTATGAGCTTGAAAGTCAATCTTTGGTGTGACCACCTTTACTCTTCATCACAGTAATGAACTCTAACAGAAAGCTTTCTGAAAGCTTTTTGAGGTATAGTTCTCCAGCCTTTTTATTAAAGGACACTGAAAGCTCTTCTTTGGATGTTGGCTGCCTTTTGTTCCATTTTCTATCAAGATGATCCCACACTGCTTCAATAATGTTGACGTGCAGGGTCTGGGGAGGACAGTGATGCATTTTCCTATGCATGTGATTTCCAAAAAGTAGATTCTCTTCATTCTCTACATTAGTGTTTTCAGTGGGAGAAACATTTCATCACTCATCCAAGTGACTTCTTCAGTGATGAAATGTTTCTCCCACTGAAAACTCTACGTCCAGATGAACAGAATCTACTTTTTGGGATTTACGTACCTGGATGATTGAGCATGCATCAAGACCTATCCATTTGAGCCATGTGACTGTATTCGCAGTGTATTTGAGATCACTGTCATGCTGAAAAATGAAGCTGTTTTCAGCTTCCAGATGTAATTGCTGACTGTACTTTTCTGTGTTAATGTCATCAATTTTGATAAAATCCCCAACACCATGGGCTGAAAAACAACCCCAAACCATGACGGCGCCTCCACCGTGTTTTATAGAATCCTATTGACTCTCAATGTTGTACCTCTCTCCTGACCTCATCCATACATAATTTATGGCGATTTGAACCAAAATGTTCAAATTTTGATTCATCACCCCATAAGATCTGTCACCGTTTTTAAGAATGGCTGCTTGCTGTGCAACAGTCCCACCAATGAACGATAACGATAAAGGAAACTGCAATCCCAGCGTATTTTAGCTGGTACCCTTTCAAGTAGTCAAATTTGATGCATGGCACACTGTTTAATCTGACTTACCCTATCTATAATTCCTTTGCAACCCATCTTCACCCCACCCTGTTCTTTTTGTGTTGTGTTTGACCTACTGAGTGCTTTTCCCATGTAGGCATTGGAGGATGGGGTGGTCCCAGAACAAATGATATTGGCGTATCTAAATTAGTTTATTGTTCTAACTGAACTAAGGTTTAATTTTATTTTACCATCTAAAATCTTAGCTAATAAGCCTTATTTCAAATGTGCATTACCCTAATGCCCAGTATTGACACAGACCTCCCAATAGTTTAACTGTGTGTATTCTCTGACTTCTCTAACATCTGTCAACAATCATACCCGTCTTTATTGACTTAATCATCCAACGTTCTTTTCCTTAAACGCCTTTAATACAGCTTAAAAAACAGCCATATGGATTTGCTCGTGCCGTGGCTGACCGGGAAGTTATGCTTACACAAACTAATATCCGAATTGACAGTTTCACGGCAGCGGTGTGCTTGAGGTATTTATCTCTATCTTAGCCTTGATATGAGTACAGTGTTGACATCTATGAATGACTCAGGCAGATTTAGAAATATAAATAGTGTATGGAATTTCATGGGAGGGTTTTACTGTTTATGCGTTCATCTCTTGAAGCGTCGACCTTGATTTCCTTCCATGCAGCCAGAAAGGTGCGTGTGAGGCCTTGAGGTGTGCAGCTGTGGAGTCTTTTCTTTTCGGCATGGCTTACATGAAATGTGTCCCAATAAATCAGGATTTATCCGGTGAACATGACTTTGAATGTCGTATGAGTGGGTCCTGGTGTCTCGTGCGTCCCATCTGTGGAACATATTTGCAAACAAAATGATTGCAGGCTCATGTGACTTCCAAACAGGGCTAGCATCAGTTTGGGGGAGGTTCACTTAGCTTATCTAAAACTGTAAACACCCTGATTTTGTACTATGATCAGGCCACTTCATTAGGTATACTAATTTAGCTGCGTTTTACCATAATTACCTGATCACATAGTTTTAGGCATGTCTGCATGATGGAGAGACAACCTGCTTGATATTCAAACCGGGTATCACAATTGAAGGCGATTAAAGTGACTTGGATTATGGCAAGGTTGAAGGTGTAAGATGGGCTGCCTTGAACATTTGAGAAACTGCTGATTTCACTACCACCTCTACAGTTTACACAAGATGGTCTGTAAAAGAGAAAATCTCCAGTGAGCTGCAGGTCTCTGGGTAAAAATGCCCCGTTGATGCCAGAGGTCAGAAGAGAAGCAGAACACAACATTCAACAACTCCTGTCAGCTAAGAACAGGAACCTGAGGTTAGAGTTTTCACAGGCTCAGTAAAATTGGACAGAAGAATGAAAAAAATGGTGCCTGATTGATGAGTCTTGATTTCTGCTGCAATATTAAGCTGGTAGGTTCAGATTTTGGAACTGGCGGTAGTGTAATGGCTGGCGGTAGTGTAATGGCTGGCGGTAGTGTAATGGCTGGCGGTAGTGTAATGGTGTGGGGGATATTTTCTTGGCACCTTTTGACCCAAACTTCTGACGGCTTCTTCCAGTCTGTCACGAAGCTTAGATCATCTCAAATTGGTTTCTTGAACATGACAGTTATTGGCCTCCGCAGTCACCAGATCTCAATCTAATAGAGCAGCTTTGGGATGTGGTAAAAGAAGAGATTGACATGATGGATGTGCAGCAGACAAATGTGCAGCAAATGTGTGATTCTGTCATGTCAGTATGGACCAAAGTCCCTGAGGAATGTTTACATCGTGTTCCTGCAGTTGAGAGTGAAAGAAGTGGACCTCTAAATTGTTAATAAAGTTATTTCATCATACAGTTTTGTTCATTTTTTTTTTTTTTTTAATATTGTACTATAAGCACTAGTGTTGCTTATAACAGACAGTAGGAGAAAAAAGTATGTTGTATTTTTTAACCAAATATCGTGATCCTAAAATTATCTATAAATTTCTCATTGCATCTGTTATTAGAATGTGATTTTAAAACAGATAACTTCTCCAAATGATGGAAAACTCAGATTAAGGATGCATTATGTAAATTTATGCAGAACAACTGACAAAGAATATAAAAATACTGAAAACCCCCAACTCTTCCTGCTATCTAGCTGAGGAAGCCGTGTAGAAAGCACATGTCATATCAATTGGTTAACAGTTCTTGCCAAGCAATGAGGGATTTTAGCAAAGAGTGATCTCTATTCATGAAGTATGATTGGAATTCATTCAAATGAAGCTGGAAAGTTTCTACAGTAGTTTCACAATGTTAGAGGAATTCATTGACCGCCTATGCAAAATTAAAAAAACTAATGTAAATATAACACTTTGCCATGTTTTGCAAGTCAGCCGACAAAGCATATCAACAATGAATTGCCATTTTAATGCTACTATGTGTGGATATAAAGCTATACAGAGAGCTTTTTAACATTATTCTTTTCATACATCAACAAATGTGATGATTTGATGAAATGTCATGAGTATATCCGTAAATAACAGAATTGTAAAAATGCATCTGATCCATAAAACAAGGAGTCTAATGTAAACACAGCTTTTCTTTCTGCTTTGTCTTTTCAGGTGATTTGAATACTAGACTTGGCGGATTTAAGATTTAAATGATAGTTTGAACTCTAAGTGTGGTTTTTGTTCAGACGGTACAACAGACATTGGTAAGCTGTCTTCTGTGTGGCAAGGAAAGTTTCACCAATACTGTGACCACAAGTGTGTGTGTGTGTTTCTCTGCATGTAAGAGAAACTCTGGATGACTCCAGCGCACCACTGCGCAGACCCTCACTCCTTTTCCTCTGCCAGAAGAGGATTCATGCTACACATAACATAGACGGCCTCCAACACACATGCCTCACATTACTCCTGGCGTCATCCTAGCCGCTCTCAGTGAGTTGCCTGCATTTTTGTGTGCGTCCAGGCTTATCTTTTTATGTATGTTTGCATGAGAGATGTACCCCATGAGAATCCAATTTGCTTTAGCAGTGCTTGCTCTAAACTGTTGGCTAGAGTTTACGCTGAATACTAAAATAATAGGATTAGGATGAAGTAAAATGACAGAACAAAGTGGAGCGTGACCTACATGTGATTCACTGTTTATCCACCAGATGGACTCGGAGCTCTAAATGGCCTTTTTTGGCACTCAGCAGGCAGCCGTCCCTTTCCAGCCTCTCCTTGTAAGATGTGTAAACCTTCAACTTGGACTGTGTGCCGACGGCTACGATGGTGGCGTGCATTGACGCTGAGCATGTGAATCATGCCTACAGCAACCCACAGTAAAATATGACTGGGCTTTAACAAGATTGCATACCTCGAAAGAAACCAGAAAACATTTTTTTTTTTTTCCTTGTACTTATTTCTTTGTGTTGTGCTCTGACCAGAGAATTTATTGTTTTCATATATGCTGTTCGGGGAATGCTTTAGAAAATGAGAATAGTGGTCATGTGGTTATGAATATTTTATTTTATTTTTTTTACAGCATCCAACAAACATAAACAGATGCAGGGGGCAAGTTCACATGGGCACTAAAACAATCACCATGGAGACCAGATTTTAAGTATGTGTGTGTGCATGTGAGCTAAGTGAGGTAAGCACTCGCAGGCTCGTGTGAGATGTTTTACAGAAAAAAATCTGGCCTGACATCTAATACAGAAGTGTCTCTCTGCGTAAGGATGAACATGCCTCCGTTTGGCGAGCCAAATCGTCCGTGCCCGTCTATGGCCAACTGGTGTTGTGCGATGAAAAACATGGTGGGTGTTGGTGACCATCACACGAGCACAGAGATGGGATCTGAAGGCAGAATTGTGCTGAAAGCTTCCTTAAGTGAAGCCCCTAATCTTTGACCGCCACCACCGGTGTTGTAAAGTGATTCATCTGAGGGGTTTGCTGCAACAAATCCCTTAGAGTACACACACATCAATAAAAGGGAATGCATCTCTCTGTCACTTATTGACACGCTTCCTTTTTAATTCAATATAACCACTGTGCCTCATGAGACAAAGAGTGTCACCGCCTGCCGCAGATTTCTGCCAGGGCTCATTATGCAATCCTGAGCTTTGATAATTCCTCCAGTATACCGTTTAATTAGAAACACATGGCCCTGAGATCGCAGAGGAGTACAAAGCTTCCAATGTCTATACAGCCTGCGCCATGAGTAATTGTTTCTCCCTAGCTAGGGCCGAGCCATTTTTTAACCTGCTGACAGCCGGCGAGCAGGAGGAGGAAGGGGAGAGAAAAAAAGAGGAGGATCTGGAGATAAGATTTAATCCATATTGGAGTTTGTGTTGTTATTGTTTAGTTAAGAAAGGCACCGAGTGAGAAGCAAAGGCAAAGGCAGCGTATGAGGAGGCCTGATATGCCCTCCCTCCCCT
>VURO01000316.1:17093-31756 GCA_015108175.1 Pelvicachromis taeniatus | reverse complement strand
GGTCCCAGGTGAGCTGGAGACCAATGGAGGCTGACATCATGACAGGACACTTCATCAAAGCCTGTGGAGGCTGTTTGGATACCTGCCCGGGCTAAGGAGGAAGAACTGTTATAGCTTCTCCTATATACTGCCAGGCAGTGCAGGAACACTTCCACTTCAGCTGATATTCAGTTCATGAAGGGATGTAATATGTGTGCGTGAGTGAGAGAAAGACAAAGTGCTCTCATTTTTTAATTTTTTTTCCCCCCGCTCTGACCAGTTGAGGATGTCTTGTAGATGTTTCATCTTTTTCCTTTACTTGTCGCTTCCCCTTGACTGGGATAATTGATTTGTTGCCTTGGCTAGGATATTACTTTTTGTTCCTTCTTAGTTGTGTTTTACTGAAAATACACACACACACACACACACACACACACACACACACACACACACACACACACACAATGCCCTTAGAGCATGAGTGATTATATAGCGAAACGCTGATTGTGTGAACGTATTATATCTTGTCTTCTGTATGTTGAGGTGAAAAAGAGCTGCTGTCTTTCTGGCAGTCATCTTTGTAGGTATTACTTTAGAAAAAGTTAAACTTCATTAGGACTTGATTAAAAAGTCCATTCTGTGACCAATTACAAATAGCTGTGGTGACCAACTGGTTGCAGACCACTTTGGAACGCAAGATCAGTTGCACAGGTCTTCTGGTGGGAGGCAACCTTCCTTTTGGTCGTGTTCCCATGTAAAAACAAGGTTGCCAATTTCCCTGTCTTCGAGGAAACCAATTAAAAGCATTCATTGCATATGGTTGCAATAATTTTGCTTGGTCTTCATGGTCTCCAACCGCAGTTTCCCCTACTGGGACTGCAGCATTAGCCAGATTATCTAAATCAGCCTGCGCTTATGTCATTTTACAGTTAAATCTGTGGCAAATACGTCACTGTTTGTGGAAGGATTTCTGGGTTTTTTTTTCTTTCTTTTAAATTTATCCAGGTTAGGCTGGACTCTGAATGCAAGGATTTAATGTGAATGTCTGTTTAATGTGAATTTTGCATGGATTTATTACAGTTAATTGCTCTGTAATAATTATTCATGCAAACAGGAAACGTAATTGCCATTCAGTTGTAAACTGCTAGCAGACTGACTCCATCTTATCACCATTTCATTGTCGTCTTCATATACCTAAGTCACTTTGAACATGACAACTAAGTTGGAATGGTCACAGACCTGGAAGCATCATTCAGCCAATGTGTTTCAAAAGGAGCAACTTTTACTTTAAAGGCAAAAAGTTTATCCAGGACAGTGTTTGTAGACAAGTGTGTCACCTTCATTTAAATTACTGCAGTATGGTAGTGACACTCACAAGGAGGTTTTTGCCAACTGGTTGGCACACATTTTTTCCATACCAACAGGTGGTTGCCATACTGGTCTATAGGCCAGAGTAAGTGGGGCTGTAGCAATAATTTTTCCAGCAATTGCCACCAACCACTTCTACGTGGATGAGGAATAGTCATTTTTTCCTCACAGCTGCCGGTTGTGAGATGGTCTACATCTGACTATCGGTGATTGATTGTCACTGACAATTGAGACATTGTAGACAATTGGCAGACGACTTAAGGTCAGATGGTTAGTAGTTATCTATGCATCCATCGAGTCATTTACGTATTCAGTTCAGGATTGTAGGGGGGCTGGAGCCTGTCCCAGCAGGGTACATCGTCACCAGTCTGTCACAGGGCTAACGCAGAATCGCTAATTAACCTAACCATACTAACTGCTTTACTTTGGACTTTGGGAGAGTAATATTTAAGTCTTCACAAACTTTTTAACTATGAAAGACTGTAATTGTTGTCATAGTTCTTGCTGCATCAGCAATGGTAAATGGCCTGCATTTGTATATCACTTTACTTAGTCCCTAAGGACCCCAAAGCGCTTTACACTACAATCAGTCATTGACCCATTCACACACTGGTGATGGCAAGCTACATTGTAGCCACAGCTGCCCTGGGGCGCACTGACAGAGGCGAGGCTGCCAGACACTGGTGCTGACCATCACCAGTAGGCAAACATAGGGTTAGTATCTTGCCCAAGGATACTAGGCATGTAGGCTGGAGGAGCCTGGGATCGAACCACCAACCTTCCGGTGAGGCCTGCGCTACCACTTGAGCTACAGCCACCCCATGCAATATTAAAAAACACTTGCTGAATGCGATTATTTGTTATAGGAGTCTTGGTCATGGTGGCCCATTGCTAACTAAGCATAACAATCCATTTGACCACACAAATACTGGAAATCACATTACATGTGTGTCTAAGCACAAGTCTAAACACAAAATAGCTGAAATAGCTTTCACAGCTCACCTAAATTCAAGATTTAACCATGAATGTTTACTTTTCTATGAATATTTGCTTTTCCCAAAGAAATAATTCCCTGTTATAGCTTGAAAATGTACATTAGATTGCAGTTAATATTTTCTCTTTCATGGGTTTTACAGAATTTATGGTATTGAACTGAGAAAAACATACATTACTGCACGAAATAGTGTGTTTTTAAAGCTATGATATAACATTGTTTCCCTTCCTACACACTGTCAACCAATAACATTGAGAACATGAGATTCTTGGTCTGCTTGTCGTCTGTGCTTGTGTCAAACTTTGCCACCCCTCAGTTCCATGCCTGTATTAATTTCGTCATATGACAGGCATCCTCGGCCAGCGGGTGTTACAATGCTGGGTGCTATATAAGGTTAACTCAAATAACCACAGCTGTTCACAACCATTTTAGATGGAAAGACAGAGTGAGGGTTACAAATGGGAGGAGAACACAACTTTGAACTTGTCTCCATCTTTCAGTTTCTCTCTGTGCCTTGTCCAGAATAACCATTAAGCTGCTGTGGTCAGAATCCCAGCTCACATGACTCAAATCCTCCTCCTCTGTTAAAGTTAACTGTTTGGCCGCCTCCAGTCGTGGGCTGATGATGTCACTGATCTCGGGGGCCCCTCTTGGTCATCGAGAGCCAGGCTCCAGGATGACGTCGGAGAGCTGGTAATGGCGTGAGCTAGAGCCACTGTCGGACAGCTTGGTGTGTTTGGATGGCACAGATGGTTTGGGAAGGGAGAGGAGGAGGGACTTGGGTGCCAGCATGGAGGGTGGCAATGACGCTTCTTATCAAGTGGTGCCACATGCGGGCTCTGATGTGCCATTGTGACAGGACGGTTTTCTCCTTTTCATCTAAATCTGTCTCCTATTGTCTATTTTTTCCCTCTTGATCCAATCCACCTCATTCTTCTCTAACTCATTAATTAATTTCTTTTTAGCCTATTCTTTTTTTTATGCTCAATCTTCCTTCTGCTTAGTCTTTGTCGCTTTGTCTTTCCCTTTCCAGCTTGCTATCTGTTCTCTATCTCTTTCAATTTGCTTCCGTGTTTATGGTGGTTTATCTAACTCTCTAATCAGTGTGATCTCTTTAGCTCTTGCCTGCACTGTCTCTTCCATTTCTAATTGGAGTGCTTTTAATTTGTCTCTTTGTCTCGCTCTCACTTCCTCGTATGTCGTTTCCCTCTTGCCCTCTTTTCCTCTCTCCTTCTCTCCGTCTCTTATTCTTTGTCTGGGATTGTCTTTTTCTCCTTTGTGTGCTCTGACAGGCCTCTTCCTCTCATTGATAGTGATGGCAGGCTCAGCCGCACTCCATAATGCTGCTGATATTTTTCCCAGCAGAGACCCCACTGTTGCTGCTGTTGCCCACCCCCTTAAAAAAATGGACAAGACACCCCTCCTTTCTTGCTCCCAATCCATACTTCTCTGTTTCCTCTAGCTCTGCCAAGCTTCTACCATTCAGCAGGGGAGCGGTTCAACAAGACTGGTTTGTTTTGGAGAGTCACTGGGCCCCAGCCTCATAGAGATTAATGCTCAGACAGACGGGGATGACATTTATGAGGCATGGACTGGAGCAAAATATAGAAGAAATGGGAATAGTACTGGTTAATGGTGTTGGATCAAATTTGATCCTTTGGCGACACACGCCCGCCACTTCAGAAGGAGACCTTTTCAGAGACAGAATGAGGACTAACGTGTGTTTGTACAGCAGAGAAAGAGGCCACATCAATATATGTAGATGAGAAGTTCCCACTCCCAGTAACTCCCCAACCCACCTCAGCATTATTCACTGAAATGCTAGTGATCATGTAGATTGATGGCGACAAACTCCGAGCCAGCTGAGTGTTCAAATAACTTAATCAAATGATTAATTTCTCTGCTGTTTCCGCAGAATATTCATTAGTGTGTGTATTGACATAGCCTTCAGTTAGGAGTAATCAATGCAGTTGAACATACACACAGCAGGCATGATCCATCTGTAAATGTCTCCAATTATATCTGCTTTTATCCGAATGATATATATTGTTCAGTGGCTCCAAAAGGGGGGTGTTTACATCTACTCTGTGCTTTGAACAGCGTAGTGCCTCAATAGGTTCTGGAGGAGAAGTTATCAATGTAACACCAAATTGGAATGGATTGTAAAAGAATTGGAACATGCACACAACTCTCACCCCACATCGAGGGCCATCGCTCTTTACAGCTGCGTGATCAATGGAGCTGAGGCAGTGTAGCCAAGCTGCTATCCATTTTCATTACAGACTCTGCTCTTGCTGCTTTTCTTCATTGTCCGCCAAAGGCTGGGGGAATGTGGGTGTCCGGTCATTCTTGCGCTCAGCAAGGTTGCCACGTACCATGCCTGAGAAGTAATGTGTGGTCCCACAACTTCCTCGCTGGACTGCACTTACATCAGGCTCAATGTTCCATGCCTGGGCGCACTTCAGTTTGTCGTCTTTGCTCTTCTCCTTGTCTTCGTTTTATCCAGAATAGAAGGAAGAATCTTTTCTCTCACAAGCATAATGACAGTGTGACTCTGTGTGTTGACGAGAGGGGATCGTTTTATTTAAATCAGTTTTCATTCCTGAGTGGCATAGTGATGCTGTCACCTCACAGCAGGAAGTCTCTGTGCTTCGGTTTCATCCCACAGTCCAAAGGTTAGCTTAATTAGTGACTCTAAAGTGGCCATAGCTGTGGCTGTGAGAGTCACCCTGCATCCTCTTGCTCAATGTCATTTAGGCTCCAGCAACCCTTGGCAGACAAATGATTAAGGAAATGCAAGAATGTGTTTTCGGTCATACTGCACAAAGCCAGCTGACGTTAAATGAACAGTGCTGAACCCACCTCTTCAAGACGGCCACGCAACAGAACACAAAGGGTCTCAGTATACCCATTGCATCATTAACAGTGACATCACCACAGCGCTGTACCAGTGCTTAGGGTTTAGATACCTGGTGTGGTATTCTCCTCAGCTATAGTTTTTGCTACTCAGATAAAACCTTCATACCAACACTGGTATTGAAAGAGAACAAGTCAAAAAACAGAAGCAACAAATCAGGGTTGTTGTTGTTGTTGTTTTTTTTTTTTAAAAAGCTTTTCTAGAAATCCTAATCTTTTCAAACTATTACAACATCTCCTTGTTTTTAATCTGCAAATCTCACTTGACATTTAACATGCACGCTTGCAGCTTCAACCTGACTGTGCCTACGGCGGCACGACATGTTGGATTACAAAAATTAAGCGGTGCATGAGCAACCGACACCAAAGCGCCAGTGGATGTGATGTCACTTTGATCATAGAGCATCATTCTGTAGTTTGAGAATGACACACATAATGGCCCTGTTAAGAGTGGCTTCCTTTCAGGGGTAATGGTAAAGATTGCCTAGTTTGAGTTCATTATTTAATAGCTATTGTAGAATTAGTCAAAGCATGTTTGCAATTCTGCTAAAGGGAGCCTTCAATTGCATGCAGAAAACTAATGTAATAACATACAAAAACGGATAAAAAATACACAAAGAGAGTGTGAAACAAAAGCTATACAATACAGGTAGACTGTTCGAAAGAGACAGAACAATACAAGGCACAAAATACATACAATACAAAATATTTTCATATTTTGTATTGTATATGAAAATATTTATAACATATTTTATAACAGCAGATCCATTGTAACTACATAACTAATCCTTAATTTTAAGAAAATCATTTAAAATGATCCCAGTCCAAATCCAGTTTGACTTGTGAACTTGAGGAATTCCACATGTCGATACTGCAACAGAAAAAGAATGGAAAAATGGGGATTTACATAATATCATCTTATAGTTTCAGTTCCTCGTGTTACTGCACTGGAAACTCTTAAGTGGAACCACAAGATCACTGATTACCTGAGGAGTCTGATTATATACCAAAAGTCATGGCTAAAGATAGCACAGTGATCTAATTCATTATCCTGAGAAGTTTTTGCAATTTTAGGTGTTTCACACTTACTTACATGAAGGAGAATATTAGAAACATCTTTACAACTTTGACCTCAATAGTAAAACTTATTTAACATCTACAAAAACTGAGTCAATGAAAGATGAACATTAATGACACTGTAAATTGTGTTTAGTTGCACTACACTATAGAATCTAAGTTATTTTAATTCTAATGAGAAAGTCTTTGTGCCCTTGTTGGACATATACTTCAATATTTCAATTAAAATGAATACTGGAAAGCTCGAGCAAGCATGCTGGACGAGGCATGCAGTTTTATCTAAAAAATGCAAGGAGTATGAATGGCATGACTTCAGTGGCCTTTTGTGCTTCTCTAGTAACGTCCTGCGGAGTTCAGATTATCATCAGCCCCTTTTTAACTGAAATTCCTTCATCCACTTTGAAGTTGCTTGAAGTCAGGACAATCCCTCTGATTAAATTATGTTTCTCAGAGTTTTCATAAAGTCATCTGTGTCAGATAGTTAGTAATTACTTTAGATGTTCGCATGCCTGTGTATCCATACATGTATATACAGTATATTTACAACACAAAAAGCTTTGCATGCTGAAAGTACCCCAATATTAAAACCTCCTGCCTAACATGAGAAGGAAGTGTAGACTTCTGATGAGGTTTGGTGGTTGCAGGCACCAAGACACATGCTTTAAAATCTGTAAGTTCATCCAGTGGTTTCTCACCTCATCCTTCAGATACTTTACCCAAGTGAGATCTGGGAAGTTGAAATCTTTGTACCTTCCTCAAACCAATTCTTTAAACATTATTCAATATATTATCCTGCTGTAATAGGCCTTTAGAAAGTGCTCTTGTAATGAAAAGGGGGATTTTGGTCTGCTACAATGTTAAGGTAGGTTGTATATGTCAAAATGACACCTGCAAGAGTGTCATGTACAATCCTGACCCTCACATATCTATCATAGGCAATTTCAACAGTGGACAGAAGATACAATGTGCACCCTTACCTGTAGCTATGCATCTCATCAGAGATACCTTTGTGTCATAGCCAGCTTTCACCAGTTTGTCTCTTGGCCACCCTTCACTCCCAAAGAGCATCAGCAAACCTCAGGTGCTCATAACCATGCTGATGGTTATTTTTCTTTATACCACTTTTGGTATGTAGTAGCCATGCCAAGACTGCATTTGTAAATTATATAACTTAGTTGTCAAACCATCACAATTAGACTGTCAGAATTTCTCAGATCCTTATGGTTATCCAGTTTTCCTGCTCCCAGTGTAGCAACTTCAAAAACTGGCTGTTTTCTTTCTGTCTAATATATCTTCCCCCTTAACGGGTGCTATTCTAATTAGATAATTAAAGTTACTCACGTCGCCTGTCAGCGGTTCTAAAGTATATTCATTTATATGCTTATTGTACAAAAACCGTGTAGATGTTCAGATACAGACAGGACACAGATGTTCGCACAAGCACTAACACTTCCATAGCCTTGTCTGTTGATTCTCTGTAACAGGAGCTTCTGTTAGATAACGTGTCTGAGCATGTGATACAGCTTGTCGTGCATTAATTCAATTAGTGTGGAATTCAAAATATCTGTCCTTGTTTGTCTTGGTTGAGTTGCATATTCATCACAATTATGTCAAGTAAAATCCCCACTCAGCTAACTGCAAACAGCTCCACTGTGAGATGGAAGCCTTTAGGGGCAGGTGGGATCAGAGTAATTATACTGAAAGTGTAAATCATTTTTTCTACGAGCACATCAGAGAGCTGCTGTTGTGAATGAAGCTAGTTCTTTCTGGGCCATAAACTCACTATTTGGGCACAAAAAGCCTTTTGTTTTACAGTGGTGTCTTCTGTATTCAATCACAGAGCTATTAAAACAGCCCGAGACATTTGATTCAAATTTAAGAGCACTAGTATGACATATGGCATGGTCCTTAGGGTTTTGTGGGTAATCCAGTCATGCCAGAGGCAATGGGAATTGCCAGTTGGGAATGTTCAGTATTGACCCATCTTTTCTTTGCCCAACTTGGTAGTTAGGACAGTATGCTATTTTTCAGGAAGCATAAATGTGAATCACCACTTGTGTGGATAAGCTCAACATCATTACTCACCCAGGAGAGAAAAGGAAGTAATGAAATCTTGCATCTGGATCGTTGTAGGAAAACAAACAGCTGAGCCTGATGCACATACGTTTCATATCGCATTGTGTTGTCATGTAAATATTTTCAAGTAACCCAACAGAATTCATCTTTTATTAAGCCCAAGTGAATTGTTATGACTGAGAACAGGCCACAGTGGGAACAATGAGCCTGAAAGGTGATATCGATTTTGATGAATAGCAAATGCGTGCTGCTGGAAATGGTAGATTTTTCACAAGAGCTCAGGGCTGCATTAAAGCACAGTGTGTGTCTGGTTTCAACCCGTGTTCATTTGGGAAGCGCAGCATCCGATTCATTTGTCCCCATGTGTCGTTTCATAGTCAGGACAGGTTACCGATGGCTGTAGCGGCGGAACTGTCCTCCATCACGGCTGACGGCTGTGACAGTAATGCCGACTGTAGCTGCTAATGGGACCGCAGGGACTTTTTGCTGTGTGCGACATCAATCAGGGTCCTCAGCACGCTCACTCAAATGGCCCTCCTCACTCACTCAACACATAGCAGATGTCCCACTCTGATCCTCTAGCACACGTATAAATAATGCCAAATGCATGCTAATGACGTTGTTCTGTTGCATTGGCGAAACTAATCTCAATTGTGGTTACAAATGGCTGCAAGGTGCCGGCCATGTTCTTGCATCCTGTTCAGTGCCGTTTAACAACAATTTTTGATATTTGTCTGCAGTTTATTACAATACATGTATAGTTTGCTTCCACTTTAATACTATGAAGACTTTTTACCAGTGATGTCAAGTAATGCAAAATCCCAGTGCTAATACATATATGTGACTTTTTGGCTTTTATAGCTGTCCCAAGTCTGTGCATTTAGGAAACAAAAAGTTAAAATCGTCCACCATAATGCCTCCCCTTCTCCATGAAAAAATTGTATGTTTTACCACTCATCCCTCAAAGTATTTTAATGTTATCTGTTTACATTTTCTGTACAGCTCTGAAAAACTCTCCATACTTTTTACCTCAGTCATCAGCTGTTGCTTCTTCACAATAAATGCATTCACAAAGTAAAAGAAATGTGCTAAGAGTTAGAAGCAGGAAGAGTTTGAATATTTGTTAATGTGTTTATGTTTGTAGTTCAGTCATACTGGAGTAGAAATAATAATAATATTATTATTATTATTATTATTATTATTATTAACTTTATCTATATATTACTTCACAGTTCAAATAAATACAAACCGAAGATAAGTGTAAAACATACAGGCACATAAACAGACACATAATCAGCCATACCAACAGACATTCATTCCAACATACACAAATTCAATTCAATTTTATTTATATAGCGCCAAATCATAACAACAGTCACCTCAAGGTGCTTTATATTGTAAGGTACACCCTACAAATATACATACAGAGAAAAACCCAACAATCATATGACCCCCTATGAGCAAGCACTTTGGTGACAGTGGGAAGGAAAAACTCCCTTTTAACAGGAAGAAACCTCCGGAAGAACCAGGCTCAGGGAGTTGCGGCCATCTGCTGTGACCGGTTAGGGTGAGAGAAGGAAGACAGGATAAAAAACATGCTGTGGAAGAGAGACAGAGATTAATAACAAGTATAATTCAATGCAGAGAGGTCTATTAACACATAGTGAGTGAGAAAAGTGATTGAAGAAGAAATACTCAGTGCATCATGGGAATCCCCCAGCAGCCTATGCCTGTTGCAGCATAACTAAGGGAGGATTCAGGGTCACCTGATCCAGCCCTAACTCTATGCTTTAGCTAAAAGGAAAGTTTTTAAAATCAATAGCTGACATCTGGAGAAACTCATAGGAGGTAAAAACAGGAGGGTATAAAACGGATTGAGGAAATGTTAACTGGAAATGTTAATTTTGTTTTCAGCCTTCGCTTAAAACAAATCACAGAGGGGTTTGTAGTTACAGACTACTTTGAATTGCCAAACAATAGCACGGGTCTACTTGTGGGAGATAACTTGTCTTGTGGTTCCATTTTAACAGTGTGTAATCAGTCTCAAACAGATTGGTAAAAGTTTGCCAATAATCCCATCTACTGTAGTTTATAAATGCACACAGGTTGCCAGTACTTCGCAATCAAGCTGAGTTGATCTGTGGCAATGAGCACAACTCATTTGCGCTATGTTTCTTTGCAATAGAGAACTTAACTCAGCTGCTTGGCAAATGGTTGTACCTTGGTTTTAGTCTGGAAAAGCAAGGCTGTTGAGTGGCTATGTCAATTGGCAGTTAATTTGTTGTCCTGCAGCAACAACATCAGTATTTGTGGAAGAATTTCTAAATTTCTGTTTCAGATCTGAGGTTCTGGTTGGACTCTGAATGCAAATAGTTAATGTGAATTTCTTTGTATGTAGACAGCAACTAATTTGCAATTTTCACAATTTATCACAGTTAATTGCTGTATTATCACAAACAGATTGCCTGTAATCACCAGCTTGACCCCATTCAACTGCAAACAGACAGCAGACTGATTTCATGTTCTTGCCATTTTATCAGCCTCTTGATACTCGAAAGTTGCTTTGATGATGGTAACTGACTGTGAGTGGTCACAGACATGGTCCTCATCAATTTCAAAGGCTCTTTGGACACGATTGCAGTTTGAAACCTTCATTGGTACATTTTTTGGATATCTTAATGTGTTTCTGCAATGGAAGATCAATGGAATTGTGTGAAATAATTAACTTTACTGTACAAATACAATACAAATAAAGCAATGCGCTACTTTAGTACTAGTACGTTTAGTTGGCTTTGTTAGGTTCTTATGGTGGTGGGTAGGTGGTCGGGATTATTAGTCAAGTTGTATATAGTTTTAGTTTTAGCATCTAACTATACAGCATGTTTGTCAGTGTTTATAGGTTTTTGAAACTGATTACAGTAAGCACCAATCAAAAATCATCTTTAATTTCAACTCCATAATTAATCATTCACCTCATAAGTTTTGTCTCAGTGTTGCAGCATGTATTCCAATGGGGCTCACTTTACTGCATTGTTCCATTAAAGGACAGGGCAACTACATGACGGTCCCGTGGGTCCTATAAGCAACAAGGCGACTCACCTTCACTAATTATTTCATACGTTCTTCAGAGTTTGTGGAAATGTCCCTTTCTTCTTCCCCTTTTACCTTGTCCCTTTGCCCAGGTGCTGAATCGACACACCATTGTCTGTTGGAGCGGAGCATCGATCCCTCCCCCAGTCACCTCCTCAGGGATGGAGGTGAGAGGGAAGAGAGCGATATGCTTAGAACAGCATAGCCATTTTTGTACTAAAATTGCTGAGACAGAGAGGAGATGCGCTGATCTGTGTAAGATACACTCCCGAACACTGCCTGATGGACGCGATAGACTGTAACCTTTTGGCAAAGTTTCAAGGTGGTACATCAATGGGAACAGCTTTCGATCTTGTTGTGGTCTTTGTTGCCATTATAATCTTTGTATGGGGGGGACAAAGCCTTTATTCTGACCAACACCTTTATCCTGCTGTCCTGCTTAAGGATTCTGTGGCTTCTTTTAGTTCTACCTGTTCTCAAGGGTGAACCATAGCTTTTTTTTTTTGTCCCAAGACCAATATAGTGCCTTTGTTTAAATGCACTTGCTCATTTCCTCTATATCCACAGTAACACTGCATTGAAACCCCACGGTTTCCCCACTGCCATCAACCCTACCCCCCATCATGCAGACAGGGAGGGCTTTTTGTAGTTGGTCCCCTCCTCCTGTAGGCTGTAATCACCCTGAGAATGGGGTAATTAGGGCCACTGTAGGGTAATTACCAGAGCTTGAGTTGTTTAATTACGGCCTTCTCTGGAGCTGTCTGATGCCAGTGACAGTGGAGGCGCCACTCACCGATAGAGTGATTTCATCCTCTTGACTGTACCAGGCGGTGAGGGACAGAGAGAGGCGATATGGTAATAGAATGAGTAGGCGTGAGTGGGAGGGATTGGAGGAGTTACGCTGAGAGGGAATGAGAGAGTTAAAGGCAAAAACAGACGAGCTAGACTTGATAAATGTATATGTCAACAATAGCAAGGGGAGGCAGGAGATAACAAATCAAAGCAGAGATTATTTTTGAAAAACAAAAAGTGCTCCAATTTAATTTATTTGACCCTGTGTGTTTGTCTTTGCTGTTTTTCTTTGGTATTACTTACAGTATTGCAACCCAGCCTATGCGGATTTGATGCAAAGTCAATAGAAGAAAGTCAACAGAGTTGATTTTGGAGTATATATCATATATAGATTTAAAAACCTCAAAGAAGAACAGTTCTTGTTATTACCCCAAAAAAGAAAAAAAACTCTAAATGCGAAGAAAAGTGTTTACCATGGCAAACAGGCCACCCACTGGTGGCAAATTCCTGCTTAAAGAATCACACATGAACATGACTGAGAGAACAAGGTCTTCCCTTTAGTCCTTTAGTTTCTTCTAACCAGCCGTGACGGCCATCTTGGACTGCAGCAGTAAAGGAGCTGCGGACCTGAAGATTTGTGGGGCAAAGGGGCGGGGGTCAATCCCCCAAACTAGGGGAAAGGAATTCACACGGGCAGCCGAACGTTCCCCCAACTGGAAAAATGATTCTGTCTGCACACTGTCTCTGACTAAGCCGAAAATAGAGCATGGTGAGAAGATTCCCGCCACCCACAGACCACAATTCTAAAATCCTAACCAGACTTAGATCAATATACACTATGTGATTAAAAGCTTGTCTGAATACTTTGAACAGATGTGGAAGGTGCTCAACAAGGAATCTACGTCACGAGTTTTTATTTAGCTGAACTGGGAGGTTGTAACTCAGTTCAGACTAACCCAACAGCAACAGAAAGGGTCTGCTAGACATATTTGCATGCATTGTTTACCAAACATCATGCTCTGCAAATCTTTGATCTTTATGACTGATGACTGAAAGGCATTTTTATGGTGCGATGACCTGTTGAATCTTTGTTCGGATTCCAGCGTGAGCATGTGAGCTGTTTGTATTTCCACTGTACCAGACGCTCGTAACTCAAAACACCAGATGAAGATGTAAGGGCAGAAAATATTTCCTGAGAAATGTGTCGACTGACAGCGGCTTGTTGACCGTTTGAATCTTGCCCCCTCCCCCGCACGCATCGATCCTCTCAATTCTCAATTGAAGAGGGTCACCTGCACGTATTTCTAGTTTGGCTACAGGAAATGCTCACTGAACCAGAATTTTGGCTCAGCTGATGCAGGCTCGTGGACATGAGGCTGACAGACATGTGTTTTCATACATGCTCTTCAAGCAGATGAGTTGGAGTTATTGTTAATGTTGTGTTGCAGATGTGACATGTTATCATTCTTCGGCACTAGTGCCTGACAGATGTTACGGGATGACAGCGGAAGTCCGTTGGGGATTAATGGTGATAGATGAACTGGTTGCTTTTTCCCGGCTGACGAACCGCAGTAATGCGGGGAAAAACCTCTGCTAGAAGACACGGATGACACCTTATTTTAAAGACCGCAAACCCGCAACCTCCTCAATATCTCAGTGAGCTTTTATTTGTTTTCAGAGAGAGTATATAAAGACTCTGTGAACGTCAGTCAGGTGGAACCGCGGGTCATATGAGTGTAAAACGAGGCGACACCAAAGGCTTGTTGGGAGTGCTATTTCCAGACTGCCTCGCCTTCACCGGCAGTTACGAAGCAGAGGCGGATGGACATCCTCAAACATCTTTGACACTCTGCACTCACTATCTCTGTCACCAAGTCTGCTAATGTATTTTAATATGCGGAGACATTGCAATTTAGTGCAATCATTTTTGCAGACAACAAGCTTGTGAGGGTTGAACGACTACTTTTCTCTTTGAGGACCTATCCATATGTTTTGCATTATATCTGAAGTGTTTTCCATGTGTGGTGTCCTCTCATAGGTTACTGAAGATGCAAGTGTTTACTTGTTATACATTTATGAACGGCATTTGCTTTTTAAATAGAGTTGCAATCGCAAGCTATTTGTGTGCTACTTCTTTGATTGGCTGCTGATTGATTGCGCAACATATAATTAGTTGCTTCCAGCGTAGTTGATCTTTCAGCGTCGAAGTTCCCACACTAAAATAACTTCACTGCATTTAGAACTGATCTCTTTTGCCAACATGTTTGACGCTCGCGTACAGACACCTGGCAGATGTCTCAGTTTTGTGTTTCGTTTTTTTTTTTTTTTTTAAATTAAAATAAAAAAAAATTATTTAAAAATATTTTTAAAA
>VURO01000316.1:0-17073 GCA_015108175.1 Pelvicachromis taeniatus | reverse complement strand
AAAAACAGTTTCAAAGCATGTGAAAAAAAAGAACTTCATATCAGTGACCTTCGTCAGCTCAAGCTATCTCCTGCATTATGCATCTGTGAATCATTTCTCCAATTAGTGATAGAAAAACAACCTAACGCTCAGAACTGAGACAAATTCAGTCGCGAAGTGAAAAAAGGCAGCTCATGTTTGATCTCTGCAGGCAACGGCGCAAAGAAACCTTCACTGAAACGCGTTATCTTCAAAATAGACTGCAGCCTCACCTCCTCCACCTCAGTGACCTTGTCATTTGGCTCTCCATCTTATCAGAGAAGGGAATGATGTCAGCACTCATCTCTTTTCGACCATACCAAGGGGGTGAAATGGGACTCTCCTGCAGCCAGTCTGTTAGAAATATGTGTAGCGGAGGTCCAGTGATTTAACAGGAGACCACAGATCAATAACAGCCTGTAGTGTGAAGACTGAAAAATGCTGGGTAGGTTTTTGCAGAAAATAAAAACAAAATAAAAAGCCCTCTCCCTGGATTCTGATGTGTTTCCAAAGTCACACGAGGGTCTGTGTAATGCAGTTGGCTGCCAAAGTCTGGTTTTTAATTGGCTCCCTTGTGTTGATCATTGGACTGTTCTCTCCCAGACTCCTGAAGCAGCAGTACAGTGCTCCTGCCTTGCTGCCTATTAGAACTGACAGTTTAGCATCCATCACTTAATATGTCCAATTTCTTGTCCTCCTGTCACGGGGAGAACTCTGAGACTACTGCGGCTGCCCTATTTCCGCTTGTTATTTCTGCTTTGTTGTCCTTTTGTTTAGGTTGTATGAGTGGATGCAAAGTAGAGCTAACCCCCCTGTCTTCTGGTGTCTGTCAATCAACTCAGCGCCTGTCCTTTGTGCATCACGTCACTTTTTCCAAACGCCTTCAGCAGAGATGAAAAAGCCACCTGACCCCTTTTTAAAGCGAAGCTCCGCTTGCAGCCCTGTGATCGTTGTACCGTTTGTGGCCTTCCCCATGGTTTGCGTTTGCCCCCACATTTCATGGCTTCAGACACTCTCACTGAGATCAATCTCCCAAAGTCCCGACCCCCTGCTGGGAGTTCCTCTGAAAGTGCTAATGACCCCGTTTGTCTAAGGAGCAACCCGGTGCTCTTCTCTTGTGCCAGCCTTCTTCTAGGCCCAGCTCCGTCTTCTCTTTATAGTGATTACTTTGCCAGTTGTGGCTTTCTTGTCTGACCTTAACTGCCTTGAGTGCGGAAGACAGCTGAACTTTTGCTGCAGGTCAGTGCATTTGGCGGAAGAATAGTCCTGGTCTAGTTTTGTGGGGAACACTCGGGGCAAGCACCTGCTGACTTGCCAGTGACACAGGTGCTGACAAGTCAACGAACGCGCCTTATAGCGCGGATTTCTATATTTATACTCATTCGGGATGCAGCTTGAGATTAACATTTGGTCAAGTAAGTTTTTACTGTGTCAGTTTAATAGATCCACAAGGATAAAAAACTGTCAGTAGGAGAACTATTAAGTGTAAACGTCAGTGCTCGCTGGATGTTCATACCCTGAAAATAAATCAGAAATTCTGTGTAAATCCTCTTCGATCACAACATGACAAAGGACCAGCTGTATCATTTCCATCTGGCTGCATTTCAATAGCACCAACAATTTAAGGAATCTGATATGGGAGCTGCGGCTGTGTATCCGATGTTTTGCAGTGATGCGCCTTTCCTCTGTGTCAGCGGTTAGGATCGCAGAGAGATCATCTGAACTGTGATGACGCTTTCTTGGGCTCAGACCAACTCGACATTATCCATGATACATGAATTTGCTGCCCCCCCCCCTGCTCGAGACCTCACATTACCATGAGCCCACAAAGTAATTTGTAGACAGATAATTTCGATGACCTCTGACAGAAGCTACGCATTGTTTGCTGTAGCCCTTCTTTGGCAGATTTATTCTCGGGGGTTCAGCTCATTGCTAGTTTTGGGTGAGCTGGCAAAAGTGTGTGCAGTGGCCCAATTAGTGGTTTTGGAACATGGGGAAGTGATCATTGTTAGTTAGTAAAGCACAATAATGGACTTCATCATTCTGCATCTGCAAACGCATATAACCGTCAAAAGATAAATACACGTTTTAAAGTCCAACTAAGTATGTCCTGCAGGCTGCGCTCAGGCGAGATGCCATGAAAATCTGCTCAAATAGCAGAAACAGAGAAGCAGGAATCAACTGAGAAAGCAGCCCGAGTTCATAAGTCAATCCCTTGTGCAGATGCTGTTTATTTTTTCAGTTGTAATCTTTGATGCTGAGTTTATTTGTGGACCTGTCAGTCTTTTATAAACATGTGGATACCTCAAAGTGTGTCTTATCAACCCCTATTCCAGGATTTAAATATAGGAGGAAAAGATTTTGACTCGAACAAATGGTATTTTATTTAGCTACATAGCAATTTACTGAATCCATGTGGTTATCTTAATTTGCTTGTAATGTAATCCTGTAATGGATAAGAGCATATGAGGATTATTATTTCCAGTTAAGGTATCTGGAGAGTATTCAGATTTCCTCTAAGGCGTTTCCTTTTCCAGTATTGTTAGCAGATTTTGCAGTGAGATGTTTGTGGAGCTCACTTTCCTTTTGAGACAATGCCTGTTATGCAAGAATGCTCATTCAGTTGTAGAATGTCAGAAGCTTTCCTGTCTTCAATAATTTAGCATAAAAAATGACTCTGGAGAATAATGATCTCTGAAAAAGTTATGACAAGAGAATATAAACTTGAGTAACACTTTCATAACCTACTGTTATACAACAGTAGGTTATAAGGTTTCAGTGCGCAGGCTGGGTTAACATGCATTCGGTTTTGGTTCAGTTTGTCCTTAATTTGTAACCGAGTTTTAGTTGTTTCTAATTCATTCTTAAGCTTAATAAAAATGTATTTATATTTTATATAACCAAGTAAACTACTGTGCAAAACTCCTGAGTCACTCCTCATTTTGCCAGGAAAAAGGGAAAATAGGTGCAAACTTACATAGAAACACAGTCCATAAGGGGAATGTAGAGTTTGTACAATCCTTAAAGCTTAAAAGCCAGTATGACCACTTATATGTTACAACAAAGACTGAACTGTCTTAGGCAACCTTTCTTCTAATTTATTCAAGCAGTCTTCCGGAATGGTTCCGCTAGCTTCTTGAAGGACATTCACAGCTCTTCTTTGGATATTAGGTACTTTTTATTCTGTTCTTTGCTTCAATAATGTTGAAGTCTGAGCTCTGGAGAGGACAATCCATGACTGGAAATTGTTCTACTTTTGTGTTTTTCTATTCAGGTATGCTTTTATTGCACTGACAGTGAGTTTGAAATTGTTGTCATGCTAAAAAATGAAGCAGTTGCTCATTAGATCTTTTGCAGATACTATTAAATGGTGGATCCAAATCTGTCAGTACTTTTCTGCATCCATAATTTTAATAACAATTTTATCAACAAGATCCCCAACACCGCTGGCTAAATTGTAGCCCCAAACAATGACAGATGACTGTGGACACTCACTGTTGCAGCTCTCTCCTGACCTCCATACATATTTATGGCGATTTGAGCCAAAACTTTTGAAATTTTGATATATTTTTGTAACAGTCTCCAAGTAACGAACTACCTAAAGATACAATTTTAATTTTTTCTTTCTTTAAAGTTTCTTTGGCAAGTTATCTGTTATGTATAGACACAACGTTAGTTGAGTTCTTGAGTTAGGTGGGATTTTTATGCTTGGATGACTCACAGATCAGTGTTTAGTGGTTTACCAAAGAATAAGCCAAAAACAACCCAAAACACTCCTTTGAAATTGGTCAGGTGCAAAGACTAAACTGAAAATGATTGAAAGAACTTTGAAAGACCTTTAGAAAGCCTGGAGAACTCAAGACTACTTTAAAAATATTACCAAAAAGTCTGTCTCATTGAAAGCAAAACAAAAAAAAATTAGGTGTCACTCAAAACTTTTACACAAACAGTATTCAATAGCCATATTGAATTGGTTAAACTGTCATTCTAAAATCTTGGGCATAGTAGACCTTCTCCCCTAAAACAGACTTCTTAAATCTTTGCAGGCCTGATATGCCAACACCTCTTCAAGAAGCTTTTATTTGATTTTATTTGACCATCTTAAGCTAACATACCATTGATGATAATGAGATTCTAGTTATTGGTTGACAGTTATTTTTAGGCTATGTGACTACTATTTTCTCACATAAACATTACATATCCTCGTAACATTTTTGTGGATGTGGGCAGAGCTGTTTTTGAAAAGCCAACCATTTCTTTTTTTACTCACTTTAGCAGTCACACAGTGGGCAGTATAAACTTGCAACACATCCACAGTAAGCATAAAGACTTCAATTTCAGCACAAAGTGATATGGGAAAAATCAGAAAGCCAGTCACTGGAGTACTTTCTGGCAGATGCCCTGATTTTTGCTGTAAAGGTCTGATTTGAATGAGTCAAACTCACTGCTCCGGTACCTGTGAGAAAACCACTTAGTGTACTTCAAGTCTCCAGCTTGATTAGCCGAGGGTTTGGGTTGAGCTCTCCGAATTCTTGTGGTTTTCATTTAAAGCCTTGACAAGAGTCCAAATGATCTTGTTGCAGCCCCAGAATAACTTCTCCATTTAGTGAAATCTGTGTTGAAGCAGGGCCATCCAAATGGTCAACTTTATGCCTCTTGGATGATTAACCAATAGCAGCCAGTGATGAGCCATGGGATAAGTAAACACTTAATTCTACACAACAGTGTAATATTTTCTAAAAGCCAAGCTTTCAGATGGCTTCCTCCTGTCAGGATGCTTTTAATCCAATTCCAAGAGCAAATTATTTTGACGTTGCGATTCATTTATGCCAGATGAATAATTACAGAAGATGAAAAGTTAACCTTTAACACACTCTCTGTGTTGCTATATTTAGTGCTTCTATTCCAACATATTTTATTACATAAACATGATCCGTTAATAAAAGCAGCCAATACAATATTCTGTGCACATAAAACCAACACAAACATCAGCAGAACACAGACTCTGTCAGATTTATTGTTTTAGGCCTCACAACAGAATCACATCATGTGTGCAGCTGTCAGGAAATGGACTGTTTTGTCTACCCTCTTTGCTACATTATTGTAACTTTTGCAATCTTGCAATAATGCTATTTCACTCATTTTCAGGCAAGTCTTCATACCTGACCATTTTCAGAGGAATTGTGTTTTTCTCTGTTTGTTAAACCACTTTAATTTAGGAATTATAGGCCAAGTGGAGGCCAAAAGAAGTAGTAAACCTGAAATATTATCTACTGTAATTGAAAGTTTATAGGGGAAAAATCCACCAAAGAAACAGGCCTCATCATAAATGTTGTCAGTGGAAGGGTGTCTGTCAAAGATGCTATTCTTTGGGAAGGGAAACGGGGAGTAAAGGCTGGCGAACGCCAAATTACACAAAAACTGGACAGAAAACAGTGGAGTCATGAATCCAAATAGGACATTTTTGGTTGAGATGATAATCATGAGTGTCTACAGACATCTATAAAATATAGAGAAGGCTATGTCATGGTTTGGGGCTGCATTTTAGTGAATGATGTTGGGGATCTTATCAAAATTGATGAAATTCTGAATGTAGAAGCCCACTGTCAAATATGGTCCAGCATTCAGTAGCATCTGGAAAACATCTGATTGACATTGGCTTTGCTTTTCATCATGGTAATGAGTCTCAGAGTGTGGACCTTAACATTATTTAAGCAGAAAATAGAATAATAGCCAGCCAACATGTAAAGAAGAGTTTTGAATATACATCAAGAAGCCAGGAGATCTATTCCTGAAGACTAAATGAGAAAAAGCTCAGTGTTGGAAAAGAAAAATATGATCATACAAAATACCGGCTTTCAAGCTCATTAAAATTGTAAAAATAACATTTTTGCCTTGTATACTGTGTTTCCATCTATGTTTGAATATATTTCATTAAATTGCTGTACTAATTTATAATTTCCTAACAAATGATAAAAAAAAGGAGGTGTGACTCAAGACTTTTGCACAGTAATTTATTTGTACAAGTAGATGTACAAAGAACAGTATAAAATTACTATTCTGTGTTTTAGCTAATAATTGAGTTGGCCTTTACAATATATAGAATATACACGTTTTTCTGTTGGTTAATAAATCATTCAGATGGGTTAAAATGCAAAACAGCAGAATACGCATTTATTAGTCAACATACATGACACCACAAAGACAAAAGGCTAAAGCCAGCCACCGTGAAAGCATCTAGATAGCCTTTTTTTCCTGCCGCAGGCAGGAAGTTGGAGGATGTCAATTAGGTGGGACAAAGACCATGTAAAGAATAAAAAGCACTTTAAACCAACACAGAGTAAAGCAAACAAATATTCATAGACTTCTATCAATAATTCAATAGCAAAGAGGTCATAATTGTCACACAGATCAATACTGTTTCTTCTTCTCCACCAGCGATCCCCTCTCTGCTTCCCTAATCTTTCAACACACAGCTCCAAAGTTCCAAATTTAATGCTATAAGATTTTTTTAGAAATGAAAAAACAAATTTAGTGCCTCTGTCGTTTTTCTTTTTTAACACTTAAATTGTAATAATTAAATTTTTTGTGGTAATAGACCGTTTTCTATTATTTTGAGCTGTTCTATTTTTTGAGTTTTTAAATGTTAAACAAACACAAATCCATGTTGTCCTCGTCTCCATTGCTCCAAGCAGCGGAGAGCTTCCATCACAGCTGGAATCAATAACACTCTTCCAAGGAATGTGATGCATGAATAGATAATTACTGTGACTGTGGCAGAGGAGGAACGTCAATGAGTTGCAAGATTCCGTAATTACTCTTCAGCATGTGAAAATAAATGCCTGCAGTGCTGATTCTAGTGCTGCGAGTGTTAAAAGATGCCTGCAGAGTCACAGCAAGCTTGGGAAACAAAGTAGGTTACGGCCTGAAAATGTGAGGACGAGGTGCTGGTGCTGCGTTCGACCACATTACGGTGTGAAAGGAACATTGGGACGATGCTTTAATCGCACTTTTGAATTTTTCCTGCTTCTATTGTGAGAGCTGGGTGTTTCAGATTTCAAGTCCACATTTTAGTCAAGTCCAAGATGGTGAAAGCTTTTTGCTGCTCACTCGTTGGTTGAATAGAAAACGGGTGCATCCTCGTTTGACTGTTCTCCGTTCTCCCAAAGGGGTGAATCGCAGGTGAAGGGCAGAACAATTGACCATTAGTCATTAAAAATCCCCCATGTTTAACTAACCATGGGTGATGTAAGTGAATGCCGCCATTGAATGCTTTGTGGTTAAGCTGTCCAATAGTGACGGCATGTATCTGGGTTTTTTCTACACTTGACAGAACAAGAGGACGTCAGCGAAAAACACAAGTCTGATTTCTTCAAGTGCTTTCATGATGCAATTTGCAACTTGGGCATGACGGCCAACTGCAGCCACAGGAATCCGTTACAGAGGAGCAGAGGCAGATTTTAGACACAGCTCTATGAGGCATAGATGAAAAATAACCTTTTAGTGCTGTGCTGTGTTATCCTCTGGGATAACATCTCGTCTCCATTGTGTGTGTGTGTGTGTGTGTGTGTGTGCTGGATATTGTTAGAAAAGAGAATGAAAACCCAATTTAGTGCTTGAATTATTTTCCTTCAGTACAGCCAGATACTTCCCTGTAGGTATATGGGTTCACTCTCCACCAACAAGAACGCTTGTTGTGGTGTAGTGTCTGTGCTGTAGCCATACAGCAATATAACAGATCTCCTGCGGGATGCTGATTGAGTTTGACATAGGACAGGTTAGCCGTGAGGTATCTGAACAGATCTAATGGACCCACAGGAGCCCCCTAGGGGGGACTAGCTAGTGAGGGTCAAAATGGGGTCATGTTTATTCAGTGCATCTTGAAGTGTGCCAAAAATCACATTGCTTCCTCCCTGTCCCCCTTACTCGATTCAATTCTTCAGTGTCTCCAGGCCTGAATGATCGTGGGCTAGGCTCAGGCCACATCTGGATGCAATTCCCCTTCAAGCCAATGTAGAGAAGTCCTACTGATAGTCTCCAAGCTCGAAGCAGAGAGATTCTTATATAACGAGCACGGAAGGGAGATGAAATTGTAAAATTGAACTGCTGTTTTATATTCTTTGTTTATTCGGTGCACTGTGGTGTCTGTCAGCCCCAAACGATTGCTTGTGCTGTGGGTTGTCAAATCTGTGGATTTAGACAAATGTGACATATTTATATGGATATTCGTAGCCTGTTGGGATTAGGCGGAGGGAGCGCAGTTTCATATTTGAGGCCTGTTTAAAATGGGCAGTCACATTTCATTAAATTCAACCAGATTTTCGAGTACCTGCCAATAGTTAAATGCACTCCTTGCGAGTGATACAATTGGGAAGCAGAGCGTGAATGGGGCAAGAAAAATATGGCAGGCACATGTATGAGAGAAAAAGAACAAGGTGAGAAGATTAACCAATTTTATATTAAGCAATCCAGTCTGTGACTCGGTTACAGTAAAAGCAGTGTATTGTCGTCTTTGAAGACTTGGCACTCATTTGACTTTTAGGGCCATTAAGCTATTACTAAGCTGGTTGCTTTACATTTTTTTATCAATACTTGGAAGAGAATTGGCTGAAAAATGGAAATGAGTTCATCATTAAAAACCTGAAACACTCCATTCACCATGAAGTTTATGGTTACTTCAAGCATACTTTATAGTCCCTAACAAAATTATGAATTTATTTGCAGATGCCAAAAATCATTTTAACAAATGAATTGTCAACCTGATGCTCTGGTCTGAAACACAAAAAGCCATAACTTAAAATGCCAATGAACCAGCTCATATGTTCATTCTTGGACTGCTGGATAATCTAGGTTAAATTATTCCTCATCATCAGTTCTCTACCTGTCTGAAGAAAGACGTTTCAGCTTAATTCATTGGCCGCCTCTTGTTAACAGAATGTTTGAACAGCAGGTTTTTGGAACTGCTGTGCTCACAGCTAGAGCTGTGTGTGTGACGGGCATTAGATGAACCCACTTGCTATGACTTCATAAAGTATAGAAGAAATTGTCTGTTCCAGACCATTCAGAGCATTTACAATTTGGAGAATTAAATATAAAGATTGCATTCAATAGTTGGATAAAAGTATTTCATAGACAATAAGGGCCTGAAGTCTAGAAACCATGGATACCATTCTCCATTTCCTCCTTCGAGATACTCTGTCAGGCCACTTTGAGTTATGTCCTGTTTGTGGGTATTTCTGCCTTCAGTTTTTACTTCAGTAAGAGATCAGGTGGCTGATCACAGGCAGCCATACATGTGTGCCCATGGCATAACATTGCCAGCACTGCGTTTGACATGATTTGTCAAATACGGTGGCATGTTCCAGGTCATGACCTGTTTCTTTTCTTCCCCATACCTTTCTCCTCTGATCAGTGTGGTACAAGTTTATCTTGGATTCATCTGTCCAAACATATTTTTAGATCTGTGAAAAGTTTATTTTGACCTTCCCGTTCTTGAGTGTAACCAGTGGTTTGCACCTTGTTGTAAAACCTCTGTATTTCCATTCATGAAGACGTCTCTTGATATTTGACAAAGAAACTTCGAGCTCCTTGAAAGTGTTGTCAACTTGGTTAGATCACGTGAAGTTGTTTTTCTTATCTATTGAAAGTATTCTATTATCATGCAGTCCTTTGGGTGGTCCAGTGCATTTATTCTTTTTAAGAATGAACCAAATAATTGATACAGACACTCCTAAAGTTTTTTTTGTCTGTCTGTTAGTTTTATTTGGGGTTCTAAGCCCGATGATGGTCACCATAATTTGCACTAACATCTCTCTAGGTCTAATTTTTAAAAAACAGTGAAAAGCTATAAAATATAAATTCTGCTGAACTTGTAAATACTTTCGCCACATTATTTTAATCTTTCTGTTTAATATGAACATCCATTGTAACACAAAATATGTGACAGGAAAAAAAAAAGGAAAAACATAATAGCTATTTTTTTAAAATGTGGTAAATGTATTGCTATTAGTTTATTTATAATATCACATAAGGATCTAATACATATTCTTCCTATTATTCAGGTAATATTCTGTCCAAGTATTGTTCTGGCTCTTTTAATACCCGTGTGTATTTTCTTTGTATAAGCCCAGCTTTGTGTAAATCCAGTATGTTCTTACAACAGGTTTGATTCGCACTCAGATTTATTTAGAACGATCTCATTATTTGGCTATTATGCATTCCCAATAGGTTAAACTGAATTTGGTGCCAAGACACTTTGACTCAAAACCTCACAGAAGCTGATGGCTACTCACTTTGTGTTGCACAAAAGATGACTTTAATTGCTTGTGAAAGTTGTTCATTTACATCAACGGGCTGTGAACTTCCTCTCACCCTTGGACAGGAGAACTAAAGAATGCCTTTTACTTCAACAGAAGTGTTGACTTAAGGTGAAAATCCCCTCTAATAAAGAAAAGATTATCTTCTATCCTACAAGATTGGAAAACAAAAGATTATAAAAGATGGATTCAAAATGGTGCTTTGTGATTGTTCTTTCATCTGGCTCAGTACACATGCATACCATTTGTTTCACTGGCTGTGTGTGTGTGCGTGCGTGCACGTGCGTGTGTGTGTGTGTTTGAGTACTTAGGTGTGCAGTCATGCAAGTGTATAATTCATGGACATGAGTGGTCAAACCCCAGTCGTCCACGGGGATTTGCAAGGTATCATGTTCAGGTTTTGTGATCCGGTGTAAGACGCTGACTGACCCACTAAGACAGGAAAAATCAAAACCAGCTGGGAGACGTCACTCATTATTTACTGATATTTATCTGTGACTCACACTGATTACATGAATCCTATCAAGGAATAGTGATGGGGAAAGAGTCAGTGAGAGAGAAGTGTCTCTCAGTTATTTGCTTAGTTTATTTGGTCAAATAAACTGTGAGGGGGGGAAAGAAATAGGGGAACACATAATGTGTTATGAAAGAGGACGATTTTTTTTTTAACTGTCACTTCACTTACATTACGCACATAGTTTTTTCTATATAGTTTGATATTTTTAGATGCCACTGAAGTTATTGTCACAACCTCAGCACAAGGGAGGAAGATGGTATTGTTGTTTGTGGTGCTCAGAGGATTTAAGACTCATCCAATAAAAATAGTTGAGTGTGGAGAGAGTGGACTTTTCAGTTAAATCAGGATATGTTTTTTTCTGGAGAGATGCAACGCTTTAAGATCCAGGCATATTTTCTTTTTATGAAACCCTGAAAACAACATTCCTTATCCCCCAATTTTCTGGTTAAGCAACAAGAATGACTGACAGAGATTTCTGGAAGTCTCTGACTAAATGCTCTATGGAGGTAATGGAGAATCTTGTCTGTGTATATTAAAAAAAACACTTATTAAATGAATAAAAATCATAGTCAGGAAAGTATAAAAAATGGATTCATTTCTTGTACATCATCACAAGTATTGTGACAGCTGCCATGTTGGCTTGTGGGCTGCAAAAGACCAGAAAACGGAGAACTCAATTATCAGCTAATGCTAGCTTGATTAGCAAACAAGAGTACAAGAACTGTTGAGAGGACCAGTTCGGTGATCGAATTAGCACAGGTAAAGCCTACAAGATAGCTATTTGCTGTCAATCAAAGCACTTTCCAAATGCCTGTACAGTCTTTATGAAGGGGTATAGTAATCATTAGCACCAAAAATGACTTCTGTATGTGGTGCAGCACAGTTGGGCGGTGGTTAGCACTATTGCCTCACATTTCCTGGGTTTGAATCCAGTTTGGGGTGTTTCTGTGTAGAACTTACATGTTGTCCCTGGGAACTCAAGCTTATTCCCACAGTCCAAAGACATGCACAGGGTTAGGTTAAGTGGGGATACTAAATTAGATGTAGGTGTTAGCCCTGTGACAAATTGGTGACCTGTCCTGGGTGTTCTCGGCCTCTCGTCTTATGACAGCTGAGATGGGCTCCGGCCCACCTGCAACCCTGAATTTGATAAAAAGGAGAAGGTGGATGGATAGATGGATGAGATGGCCTATGCTTGGATCTATAGGGATCAACTTGCTTTTGCAGTCAGCCTCAAGTTGTTATTTGAGCAACTGCAATTTTTTTTTCTCACTTTCTGTGTTATGTTATATTCAAGGAGCTTTTACCTGACATAAACACTGACAAGACTAACATGTTTTGCTCACTGCTTCATCAGATTGGTGAAAATATACAAAGGCTGAAATATGCTAATTTAGTTTGTGAAGTAAGTAGTAATGGACTATGGCGTGCAAAATAGATGAAAAAAAAATGCCTCAAACAAAGCATGAAAGCACCATAGAGTTCTGTGTACTTATTGTATATCTATAATAAATTGTCATAACTGATAAACGATTCTAAATATAGTAAAAGTAAGAAAATTCATAAGCTAATAAAGATTTAGCTATTTCAATGCCCATTGCAGATTCAGCTAGGACATTTTGTTTTACTGTCGCATGCTGGGACACTATATCCATGCGACTCCTCAGCCTAAAGTTCCCATCAGAACACTGGCACAGAGGTCAGGGGTCCAGATCAGAGCATTTCTTCTTGCTTTCTTCCTTGTCCTGTCCAGACCTGAGTGTTATCAGCTCTGTCAGATTCACAGACAGCAGAGGTCTAGGACCCTCTTCCTGACCTGCCCATCAGCTCTCAGAGGAATTCCACTAATGAGGCACTATGGGGAACAGATGCAGAGAGGGCAGCCCGGGCAAAAACAACCTGCCACAGTCACTTAATGATCACACAAGGTTATGTCATTGGGGAGGTTTTCAGGATGGATTGTTTTGTGTGTTGTTGTTGTTGTTCATGTGCAATGATATCTGTTTCTTTTTTTGTGAATTCTTAAACCATGTGTGTGACTAAATCTACAAACAGTTGTTGTGTATCCAGCATGTGGGTTGTTATACACTTTGATGACTCATTTGATTCATTTGCTTTTTCTTCTCTTTTGTACGTCACAAACATTTTTCTCAGTCTGTGTCTTGTCTTTATTTGTGACTATTTTAAGTCTACTGAAGGTAAAAGGCAACACCATTTTCTGTGCATGTCAGACAGGAGAAATGCCCCATGCATGTGGTATGCAATTTCAATAAGGGTTATACTCCCCACAACACTCTATGCATTCTGTTAAAAGACATTAACTGGTTTATTATTACAGTACAGAACTAATATCAGCCAAGCGTATTGCCCAGAACATGCCTTGAATCACACATGGTCACTGATCAACACCAGCGCATATGCACTCTGCTTGCCCTTGCGAAATGTGTTCATTCAAACTCTCTAAGGTTTCATGCCTCAACTTCAATCACAGCTGTAAATGTTAGGACATGTTTGTGTTTGTGCAACTGCCCGGTGTATACTTCCAGTACCTCGTGTTGTTTGTATCAGTTGTGGTTAAAAAGGATTAAAGGGCCAGTCCATAAAAACAAGATGAGACTGCCAAGACCAAACAAGAGAATGAAAGAACTGGAAAATGTGCCAAGTACTTACAGACTGTAAGGAATCAGTTTAGAAGTGAAACTCTTATGTAATTAACATAGTTTAGGTCTATTTCTGTCATGGTCAGTCTTCTTCATGATCAGTACTTATTTTAATGACGACACTAATATCGAGTGTGTTTTCTTATTTTAACAGAATTGCTTTGGTTTAGGGTAATGTGGGAAAAGGGAGGAGTTAGTCGCATACAAGGATGGAGGGAGTGTATTTGCTCCAGATGTGTGTTGAACACACTGTCAAGTTTTTTTGATCAGGTACAAGAGGCCTGTCTCCTTTTCTTCTTTGTCTTCACACATTCATATGTTTTCTCCCTCTGTCTTATTCTTCTTCCTGGTCACTTTTCTTCCTGCTTTACCTTCTGTTTTTCCATCGTCTCCCAGTGAGCGACTTCCACCTTGTGAGCCATGCTTTTCTCCCTGTCTAGAGGAGAAAGATGATCCAGACAATGGAAATGAGCACATACCAGCTGTTGGTAGCAATCAGCTCACGCTTACCTCAGTCCCAGATCAGACCACAGATTAAATACAAAACAGAAACCCCATGCTAACTGCATCTGGATGCTGATTCCTTCGCATGAGATTCTGAATCGCTTTTGGCATGGCTTCAGCAGAGGCCCCTCTTTCATGTACATATTGAAATTTATGAAGTCCCAGCACATGATAAAAGCTGAGTTATAGACTTCGACAGGTACACATTCAGAAATACAGACCAGTGTTATAATACTCACACACACAAACATATGTCAAGTATATTACAAGTACATTACACTCCACTACATATACTTGGATACCTGTGTATCAGGTGCTCATACTTAGATGTGAAGATATAAGTTGTGTACCTATGTCCTAAGTACCCCTGCCTTGAAATACTCTTGGATATTACTCTAGAACGTATTTGTTAGTTATGCTTCTTTACTTTTTATATTACATAAATATAAAAAGTAAAGTATAAACCAACATGTTTCAAAAGGTGCAATTTTTACTTTAAACATGAACTTTCCTCACTCTGTGGTTTGTTAGCCAGTGTTTGTAGACAAGCCAATGATTGCTATGCAAACTGCAATAATCTATAAAATAATATAAAACATAATAATTCCCTGCTGACCTTTGGTTACCTGTGAGCTTGCGGACTGGTCCAGGCTTGCGTGACTGGAGTTTTAGAAAACGATCTTAGAGCAACCACTTGCAATTGGTCAGGGAATACTATTTTTCCCTAGAAACTGGTGGTTGCCAAGTGGTTGCAAACCAGTCTCTAGACCTGTGTGTCTGGGGTTAAAACCAGTCAAAGGTCCCATTACTTCCTCAGCTGAGTTTCATTAGATAAATCTGGCTTTCATTTAGCTGATATATCCTAATTTAACAATTAGCTGGCTAATTTTCAATTGCGTCCTTTACTTTTTTGTACCTAGCAAAATATTTTTTTTCTGCCCTTTGTCTTAATTTTAGGTAGTGTTGTTGACTGTTGGCATTTGGAAAACAGGCTTTAAGGCACTCAGAAGTGAGCAGAAACTTCTCAGTCACTGGATTTCCTTGGAAAATTCTTATGTCCTTCACATAGAATGCAGTCTGGGAAAGTCTAGTGTCTTTTGATTAAATGGTGTTAAAAAATGTGTCCATGACAAAGATTTAATTGTTTTTTCTTGACTCACTCAAAATCTGGTTTTAATATCAATTGTGACTTAGTCTTGTAATTTTGCTCCATCCAACACCTGAAAAGAAATAAACTTCAGATTTTAATGACTGTTTTAATGTTTTATTTTCAAACTCACACATTTTGCCCTACTTAGCTCTAAAATATGCATAAGGGTTGAATCTAAGACCCTCACAGCTTAATAGCACAATTTATGTGTCTAGACCCATTTATAATTGTTTGCAGTACCTTCCACCACGTATAACTATTATTAGCATTTTCCCAATTTTCTTGGCAGGTAAGAGGGGCTGAAATGCCAACTCAACAATGTGGCAAAATGAAATCATCTCCCCAAAAACTATTTGAATCATAACTATTAAACAGAGAGTAAATAGCAGTGTAACACAGAAGGTGTTCCCTGGGTCTCTAATTGGTTACTGCTTAAATGTCTCTGGGAAAAACACAAGCAGAGTTCAAGAATAAGGAACCAGGATGGATTTTGTGGTAATAGTTTAATTTGCACAAACATGACAAGTTCACTGTGATTAGCATGCTGCTAAATCCCTAGCTATACTTGAGTCGGACCTTGATGACTGACAACACATTGGCACCTTCTGAAGCTGCCCGATCAGCACAATTTATTTGAGACTTGCAGATCTTGACAGATTTTTACCAACCCTGGAATCATATTGATTGGCCTTTAGGTCTGAGGATCTGCATTGACTAAATCATAAATAAGAAACATGCCTTCGTAATAATGGGTTATAAAACAAACAGCTATTGAATTTGAGTGTTTGGAGTGAGCAAGTTGAATAACCATGAACTTTGTGCAAGATTGACCCGAGGGCTGGAGGTGAGTGACTTGAAAACTATAATCTTTGTAACAAGGAGCTGTTGGGGTCGACACGCTGATTGAATAATCGAAGATGCACCCGGAGGAAATGAGGGAATCTGTTTCAAGGGATTGGGTTATCTAAGTAGAAAATTACACTATTGATTTTCATTGAAGTGGAAGGCTGCACGTAAGAGTGAATTCATTAAGAGGAATTCTTCAGGTCAGTGTGTTTGCTTTTTGCTCTTGCCATGCACTGTCTCTTTCTCACTTTTTGTATTTTTAATCTTTCTTTTTATATTTGGGTTAAAAGTTATAAATACCTCTGCATTGGTTGCATTGATATATTTGAGCATGTTTTCCAAATGATGCGGTTTTAGACTCCTGCTTTGTTATTTTCAGTTATTATTGTCACAACGGCCGCCGGCCGGTAGCTAAGCAAGGACTCTAGATGCAAGACACGACAGAGGCAGTGATAAAGTATAGTGCTTTTATTTGAAGAGTGGTGACAGAAACGTGGCGGTGATCGGCGTGGGTGCACGGGTTCGAGGGGCTGGCCGGGTGGGTCTGGAAAAGAGAGTTACTTTGGTTAGACAGGGGTTGGTGCCAGTTGATAGCTAGGCTGTGAGTCTGACTAGGCGGCTTACTAGTGGTGGAACTTGCTGGGTCCTGGGAGGGGGGAGGCGATGGTTCTGGTGGAGTGCGGACTGAGGCGGGCTGGTCGGGTGTTCCCGAGGCTGAAGGCTGGTAGTTGGAGGGCAGGCAGGGTGTAGTACAGAGGGTCCTCCAGAGAGTTGAGAAGGAAGCCAGAATCTCAGGAGCGGGTCAGGTCCGGGTTGAAAATCACCGAGCGAGGCTGAAATGAATGACAACAGGTCAGTAGGAATCTTGGAAAAACAGCATAGAGACATAGGCCTGGTACCAACATTGGTTAGCTGACGAACTGGCGGTGAAGAGGAGTCCGGGTGGCGCTTAAAAGCCCTGCATGATTGCCCCCAAATCAGCCTCAGGTGTGCCTGCTTGCAAAGGATGGCTCCGCCCAGTGGTGTCTCCAGCCACACCCCCAGATCATGACAATTATGGCA
>VURO01000306.1:16266-31582 GCA_015108175.1 Pelvicachromis taeniatus | reverse complement strand
CCCTTAGTTATGCTGCTATAGGTTCAGACTGCTGGGGGACCCCCTTGATTTATTGAGTTTTTCCTTTTCAGTCACCTTTCTCATTCACCATGTGTTAATAGATCTCCCTGCATTCAACCATACTTGTTATTAATCTCTGTCTCTCTTCCACAGCATGTCTTTTATCCTGTCTTCCTTCTCTCACCCCAACCGGTCGCAGCAGATGGCCGCCCCTCCCTGAGCCTGGTTCTGCTGGAGGTTTCTTCCTGTTAAAAGGGAGTTTTTCCTTCCCACTGTCGCCAAAGTGCTTGGTCAGAGGGGGTCATATGATTGTTGGGTTTTTCACTGTATGTATTATTGTAGGGTCTACCTTGCAATGTAAAGCGCCTTGAGGCGACTGTTGTTGTGATTTGGCGCTATATAAATAAAATTGAATTGAATGGAATTTTTTCGTCAATGGCTACATAGGTCATATCTGCAATGTGTTACAGCAAAGTTACTTTGGAGTCAAGTGACCTCTGGCCAGGGTTTGACCAGGGTTTAGAAATTAATGAGGTGTATCATATTTAGTGTGCACCACCTGTGCACAACCCTAACTTCCTAATTTTTTTTCCACAGGAGTAAAATGAAAATAACACAATATACATTTTTCCTTCATTTGAAATTAAAATAGTCCAAGGAAAAACATTTCTTACTAAATGGCTCTGACGCTGTTGTGGCACCGATTCATCCTGACCCAGAAACTCAGCATAATGAAAAGTAACCGAGAGCAGACCTTTACTTTGTAGAACTCTTCTCCTCATAGCTGCTCGTGATCATACCTCCAGCAACTGTGTGAATAAGTATATATTATAACTATGTAGCAGCTATATAAATATGACATGCTCACATGTCTGGTGTTGTGACTTTTGTCGATTACCATGGAAGCATAACGAATGTTCCTTATACATTACATATTCAATGTAGCCAAAGAGTAAACCCAACTGAACCAAAACTGAAAGCAAACAGTGAGTGAAAACCAAAGTGGCATCCTTATGGAAAGTCAGATAAGTTTACCTCCTCGAGCGGACTTTGTCATTTTATGTCAGAAACACGGTGTGTCTGTAACACTTGTGTGAGTCTTATGAAACAGCTGGAACAAATGGCCAAAATGATCGTTTAACTGAAGGACTGTTTGGCTAGAAGTCCTAAAATTGAGGGATTCTGCTTTACTACTTTATTGAATGTGATCATGGACTGAACATTACAGATTAATGCCTGCTATTCTCACAGATAAATTACAGTCAATTCAGACTGCAAAATTATCAGTCCTCTCACAAGCACCCTTTTCCCTCCACAATCTCTTTTCTGTGTAATTGATGGGAGCCCGGCTATTGAGTATTTTACTGAAGCTGTCTTCTCTGTAATTTCAATCAAGACTTTAGTAGGGCAAATCAATAGGACAGACTCTAAATGAGAAACTATAATGCTGACTCTGTCCCATATCTGTCACACGGCCAATGTATTACACCTAGCTCTTGGAAGCTTTCTAATCACTCAGATGCTTATGCTAACAGAGGCACATAAGTACACTAAGTAACGGCATATATTTAGAATAACATGAACTTGATGCATTAGTAGTGACAGTTATTAAATTGCCAACATTTTTATGCATTTGGGAAACATGTATGGTACAAATGTTGTTCATATAAAGATATATAATGGATGGATTAAATCATGTTGAACCATTGTAAAGATATTGTTTCCATAAATTTATGACTAACCACAGATTGATGTGTATCAAAAAAATAAAAATAAATAAAAAACCAAAACAAAGCACTAACTAAAAAACAAAAAGCAGGCTATATGGTTTCAGGATGACATTTTAATCATTTTATCAGCATGCAGCCTTTCTTTGGCAGTCCGGTTTATGATATCAGCACAGTAGTCGGCTCTTGGACCTGCGCAGATACGTCATTAATGAGAATTCCCCTGTTGTCGACTGTGTTTGCAGTTTGTCTTAGCCGTTTGTGGATCGACGACTCCAATAAGCCCGCATGAGCCAGACCCAAGATTTTCTAGCAGTTGAAGCCAAGTGGAACGTTGTTTGTCTGGGCCTGCAGCCAAGTCTTCCATTAGGCCTTTGGCCCAGGTGAACAGTAATTAAACAAGGCTGCGCTGAGTCGGCAGTCCGCATCTCCAATGGCTCTGCAGTCACATGATTTTTGTTTATGTTGCTCTCCGGTGTAACCCCCTCCCCTCCCCTCAGTGGGGACGTGAGCCATATGCCTGTGTTTGTATCTCTCCCTGTGTGGACAAATTTGCTCTAAAGCAGAAGTTTTCTGTAAAGATACACCTCTCGGCAAGGGTATAATGCTTCAGGTGAAAGAAAGGAGCACAGTGGTGGTCTGCAGACACACACACACGGCAGTGTGTTCATTTTAATAGCAAATTTTGATTTAGTTGTAGTCAAAGTCGTTTGACCATAATGTCATTGTTTTAGTCTAGTTGTGGTCAGCTAATCATCATAACATTATTGTAGACTTAATCTAAAGTTGAAAGTTAAATTACTAAGTGTAAATGTTTATTGGTGGTTTATGAAGGGTCTTATTTACCTTGGCATCAAATGCAAAGTACGCCTATATGAATCCTCTTCTCTTTCCCCCTGCCTGCATCTCCATTTTTTTTTTTTTTTACAGTAATGGCTGATCATGGTGGCTGTAGCTCAGGTGGTAGAGCGGGTCACCTCCTAACCGGAAGGTCGGTGGTTTGATCCCAGGCTGCTCCAGTCTATATGCCAAGTATCCTTGGGCAAGATACTAACCCCATGTTTGCCTACTGGTGTTGGTCAGAGGGCCTGGTGGCACAGGCGACTCTATCACTCCAGTGTGTGAATGTGTGTGCGAATGACTGAATGAAGTGTAAAGTGCTTTGGGTCCTTAATGACTATGAAAAGCGCTATACAAATGCAGTTGTTTGTTTGTTTGTTCTCATAGTAGTTCAAAAAAATGTTTTCAACATGTGCTACATGCTATAGAGATATAGCAGCACAGAAGTTTGAGATGATTTTTTTTTTAAAGGTAACAAGGTAAAAAACAAGTCTGTATGTTATCAGCATACATTTCAACTACCCGCTAAACACTTAGTGGGAACTATTTGAAGGCCTCATGACCCAGGTGACAACCCCAAATTGTGAAACCCCGTCTGACCTCACTGCACAAGCACATTTCTTCTAATTGAATCACTTCCACTTATCTAATCTGGCTGGATCTTGTCTCTCCACAATATTTTCATCTTCTATTTATTTATTGATGAAAGTTTTGATATATTTAATCACAGTCTCTGCTTTCATGCTTTAGCTTTTAATTTAGTTATCATCTTATTTTCATCAGAAGAAAAACAGTAATCAAAATTAACACCGACACACACACAAGAACACGAATTGGGCCCAGAACTGCAATTTTACAGAAAATCATTCTGTTTTTTTTAAAACTTTCTTGTTTGTCTGTGAAGCAGTCTTTGGTGGTCTGTATACCCATGGGAACACTGCAAACAAGATAGCATTAATGTGCTAGTTTTCCAAAACCTGAAGGATATAAGTTCAAAGGAAATCCCTCTAAAATCCCCATAACAGGAGGATTAATAATAAAAATGTTGAAAGTAGTAACCGATAATGCATCAAGGACAGTACAGAGGAACAGCAGCACTATCTGTCCGGTCATCCATGTTTGATAGCCTCAAATTTTTCCACTTTGAGAAGAAAAAAAAGAAAGAAAAGCAGAATGAAAAAGTCCAAGCCGGGGTGGATGAAGACATTATGGTGTAAGTGTAGACATTTTTGCTGTTGTTAGACTCCAGGAGTGACAGGGCTGGAGGAAGACGGGCAAAATAAAGGGTGTGTGTGTCTGTGTGTGTGTGTGTGGGGGGGGAGAGGAGGTGCTAAGGTTTGAAGATGATATTGAGGGAAGAAGCATGGAGGAAGGAGTATTTCGATGGGAGAAAGAGCAATAACAACCTAGGAAGCACATAAACAAACAATAAAGAGATGACAGATGGACACTGCAAAGAGAGAGGAAGGAGGCAGTGGTGGTGGGAGTGACGGCAGAAGAACCCCACCCCCCCCTCCCTCGCCGCACATCCTCAATTTTCACTTATCCTGCTCTGCTACTCTGCTCATGTTGGTTAGAAAGTAACCCCGGGAGGGAACAGGAAAAACACACAGAAAGAGACTTGAAGAGTGGGATAGTGCTGAGGCTGCATTCACAGAAGATTATAGTGCAGGCCGATCAGGCCCTCCACCATTTTCTCTACTCTGTGCCAAGATGCGTCTGCCTCCCTTTGATCACGCCCGCAGCAGTGAGATCACACAGGTGGGGCAAGATAACGCAGACCCTTATGCTACATATGTACACACAACCATGCTGGGATTGCATGTGCTGGAGACAATACTCGTACTTCATCAAACGCTAGCATGCAAGAGGAAGGGATGCAACAACAACAATTGAGCCTAAAGAAGTGTGTGTGTGAATGTGTGTATGTGTGCGTCACATGGGTGGGTGGTTGGGGGTTCATGAGGAAAAAGAGTGATATTCAAATCTCCTAATTCATTCCCAGCAGGGATGAGGATCGATAGCTCTTTATGAAGGGACTTAGTGAACTAATTAGGTAGCTGAATGGCTGTGAATTCCAAATGAGCTGACCGTGTGCACAATGAGAATGAAGTTGTGGATGTGCGACAGCAAACTGAAGGCGACTTAATATATGAAAGTCCCCCGAATCCATCACTTGAACAAGATTACTCAGATACACACACACACACACAGAGACACGCACACACGAGCTCAGGTGTAAGTGCACAAAGCCATGTACATTTTTGCTCTCATCATCGCAGCACGGTTACTGTTGCGTGCAGATGTCGTGCTTGTTAGGCTGTTGATTTCTATCAGAACGGATTATTTTGTGTTTGGTGTTGTGAGTAACAAGTTAAGCATGAAACATCAAAAACTAAAGGCTGGAAAATGGAAACTAGGAGGTTATGAGACAGGAATAACAATTAAGGCTAATCTCAGCTTTACTTTCTGCACTCCAGGCAAAAATGTTGCAGAGCAAGTACATTGTGTGTTTTGATATGGAGAGCAGAGAAGAATATTAGCTTTGGAGCATTTCATTTGTAAGCAATATTACAGATTAACCTCCTATGCTTGAGTCTGAGATGTATTTTGAGATTGTTTTTTTATTTGTGTCACTCTAGGTCAGAGGATGGTGCAGGATTGTGATCTCAGAGCTAGAAACTTTTGGATTTCAATCTGCTGGTCGGCTCTGGTACGTCTGCGTGGAGCTTTCATGTTCTCACTGTGCTTGCACGGGTTCCCTCTGGGGCCTCTGTTTTCCCTCCACAGTCTGAAGACGGGTGCTAGGTGAGTCTAAATTGGCTGGAGGTGTGAATGGCTTGTCTCTCTGTGATGGAGTGGCAAGCTGTCCACGGTGTACTTTGCTTTTCATCAAGGTCAGCTGGGATAGGCTTGCTTTATGCTTGTTTTTTTGGGTGGACTGACCTTTTTGCTCTTATTGTAAAGTGGTCTGTCTGTACAAACTGAAGGCAACTTTATTCAGTGGTCCCCAACCTTTTCCTTTTTCCTTTTTGTTGGTCTTTTTTTTAAGCTATTAACCCTCATCCAGCTGTGCCCTGTGCACACAACCATTTTTGTCAGTTTTTCACAGATATATCATTCCAGTTTTGTATGACTTTACCAATCAGTTTGTTCCTACAAACATCACACTTGTTTCTTTTTCTGCTTTGAGTTGTGGTGTTTAAAAATACAAATATGACCCTAGTCAAAGCACACATTTCTGCATATATGGGTTTTACCCCTCAGCCTTTTAGGGCTGATGGGGAAGCCTGAATGGTTAGCGTGCAGCGTGGACACCTAAGTTTTGAACGTAATAACTCGATGCGACGTAGGAGCTTGACATTGATACCGTAGGAGCATGTACTCATTTAAGCTTCTGAATCTGTAGAGCCGATGACATAACCTGAACAAGTGACTGACCTCACATTACTGGTGCATTTAATGTTAATTACCTTGTGGTTATGTCCCAGTGTTTTATATGAAGTGCTAGAACTTCCTAGGTCCCTGCTCTTTTTTTGTTGTGGTCAGTATTTTTCCATTTTTGTACATTCTTCATTTCCATCCATTTGTCATCAAATTCCTGTAGGTAGATCTCCCTACAGGAATTTGCTGACACTAGTGAGATTAAATTGATGTTTTGGTTATTATTCTTTATATTGACACAAAGATTGTTATTCTCTCACAGATGCACAGGAGGTAGCAAAGACACTGAATAGGGAAGTTGCAATAGCTGTGAGGTGCATCGATGCGATGCATAGTTAGACTATGCCAGAGAGTTTCAGAGGGTTTGCACTCACGCTATGGAAATATTGCCAGATCTACCTGAGACAGCTGGGATGGGCCCTGATTCTGCTACACTGCAATTCCTAATTCAAGTTGCAATGACCCTAATGGATGCGAGGAAAACTCCACCTGTTGATGTGACTGTTCAGTGGAAAATCTACTAGTAAACACACACACAGACACACACACATACAAAACACCATCTGGAAGGTAGCCCCTTTTACTTTTTGCTCCTCCAGTTACATACCAGCATGCTCTGAGCATAGCATCAGGCAAACCTTGTGCTCTAACTGCCTGTATTGTGTTTGACTTATTTCTGACAATGGAGGGACTACTAAAGCTAGGCTTGTTTTTCATGGTTCTTCACCAGGGCTGCGCTTTGTCATGTCTAGATGTGACTGAGGGTCAGTGGACTTAGGATTTTGCCCCTGCACATGCCGTGGTTCTGTTGGCCTCACCTAGCGATGGCCTACAGCTTGCACTGGGGCAGTTTGCTGCTCAGTGTGTCACAAACCTGTAACTTCTTCTGTAAGAGGCTCCTCTGTCCTCCACTTGTTACCTGTATTAATGGCACCTGTTTGAACTCGTTATCAGTATAAAAGACACCTGTCTACAACCTCAAGCAGTCTGCTGTGTCCAAGACCAAGGAACTGTCAAAGGACACCAGAAACAAAATTGTAGACCTACACCAGGAGTGCAGGTCTACAATAAGGCTGAGTTACATCCAAAGAACACCACACCTACTGTGAAGCACGGGGGTGGAAACATCATGCTTTGGGGCTATTTTTCCTGCAAAGGGACCAGGACGACTGATCTATGTAAAGGATAGAATGAATGGGGCCATGTATCATGAGATTTTGAGTGAAAACCTCCATCCACCAGCAAAGGCATTGAAGATAAAATATGGCTGGGTCTTTCAGCATGACATTGATTCCAAACACACCACCCGGGTAACAAAGGAGTGGCTTCATAAGAAGCATTTCACGGTCCTGGAGTTTATTGGAATTTCTTCTTCTCAGCTTCTTTCAGTTGAGACAATTGGCAAAAATAAAAAGCAATGTGTCAAAAGCTCATTTTGAAAAAGTAATCCATGCCTTTATCACAACTTGGTTGAACTGCTGTAACTCTTCAGTTGCTGGTGTTAAGCAGTGCTCCCTGTCTCGTCTTCAGGTGGCGCTGCACAGCTTTTAACTGGAACACCATGAGTTGACAGCACATTACTTCTGCATCATCCTCACTGCGCTGGCTGGCTGACAATTTTAGAGTTCATTTTAAGTCTTTTATTTGTTTTTAAGCTCTTAAATGGCCTTGCCCCACCCCACCTATTTTCATGTTTCTCTATCCCTATATTCAGCACTTTGGTCAGTGGTTGCTGTTTTTAAAGTGCTTTAAAGTGCTTTAAAAATAAAGTTGGCTTTCCACATACTCTTGCTGGATTCTACCCCTAATGGTAAATGCATAGCTTCTTTGCAATCAATTGTATTATTGGAAGTTGAAAAGCACGTCATCATGAAAACCAATGCAGCTGGCATTTTTCAAAGATCTGTTGTCAAACTTCTGACGTTAGTTGCAAAATTATGCCATTTTATATGCACTGTACAAGTCTTCCAGTGGACTTTGCAGTTTAAGGAATTGAAGCTGCTCTAAAACCTACTTAAATAGTACTCAATTTGTAGCCTGTAAATCCCTGTTACTTGAGCCACCGCACAAATAAAAAAACTCTTAAGACGCAGACCATGAGAATCATTTTAGCCGTTTTCCTGAGAGATGCAACAAATGAACGCCAATTTGCATCTGAGGTAGCAAATTGTCAGACTGGATGGGGTGTAGCTGGGGATGAATAACACAATTTGTCAGTGAAAATGACCATTCTGCTGTCCAACTGTCATTTTTATTAAAGAAGGTAGAGGCATGCATTCATCAGTGTCAGTTAGGGCTGCTCATGGCAACACTCATAAACTCTCCAGATACACAGCTTACATTTAATTCCATCTGCCTGCCTGCTGCATTACATTTCCATGATGAGCTCTCCACCAAAGGGAGGCTGCAATTAGCCCCATACCTTGTGGCGGGCACACAGTTAACACACTGCTCTCGCTCCTCCACAGCTTAAGAAATGACCAGTAATTATTATCAAGGAGGATATTAGAAGGACTTTAGATGTGGTCAATTTGCATGCAACAGTGTGGGCCTTATGGATCATGTATGCACAATTAAACAAGAATTAGTCATCACGTTGCTTGCGGCCTGTTAGAGGAGACCTCTTGCATCAGTGAAGTGAAACTGGATTTGACTAATTGTCAACTGAAGTTTGGTTTCCTTCCACCAGTGAAGGGGGGGGGGGGTTCAGTTCAAAGACTGACACAAAGGAAAACATGTTTGCTTGGATGGATCAGAGAATGACACAGTCAGTCCTGCTCTTTGGTCCAGATTTTTGTGTTTTGTGTGGAGATTGACATTACATTATTACATTATATTTTGTGCAAAGAGTGATGGGTTTGTTTTGGCGGGGGGTGGGGGTTCTGACTTTTCCTTTAGTGCCCCCATGTGGTTTCCACTTTGTGTTCCCCTCAGATTGCTCAGGTTTTTGTTGAACAAATTTACAGCATTCTTCTGGAAACTAGATGATTGTGATTGGCTGACACCTGGCTGATGCTACAGCATTACAAGGATATTTTCCCAACTTCACCTTGTGGTGAAGCTCAGCAGGAGCAGGACTTATTCAGCTTTTGCAATTCCATCTTCTTCTTTTTTCAATCTTTATGGTATATCTGAAATTGGGTAGGTAGGTACTGGGTAGGTGGGTGGGTAGAGAACTACCTGTTAAGTGTCTGATGAAAAAGTGATAAGTGGTCTACCTTCCCTCTGAACAAATAATGGGGTACATTCCAAATCCACACTGCTTAGAATAATTGTTCAGCGCTACTCCACGGCATTACATAATTATTAAAAAGTTGAACGATCAGTTTTTCTTATATAACAATAAAGCTTGAAATAAAAGTCTCTCAACACAAATAACAAGCTTCCTGCAAAACACAAATCCCTCTCAGCCAACTCCTATCATCAGGCTGTTGCAGAGAGATTGTGCAGAGTGATTGAAGGGTTCCAGTCACTTGGTCGGATTACTGGTTTTGAGATGATAGCTAGATTTAATAGACTTCTGAAGGCATCAAAAGGCAATTCACATACAGAGGGAGACAGCGAGCCGTTGCCCCTCCCATTGACCTACTCCTGCCCTCCTATTGACTCTTTAACCTTCATCTCGGATCTGCAGCATCTCCTTTTTGAGCCCTTCAGCTCATTTCTTGCTTTCTCACATCGCTGAAATGTTTTTTGAATCTTTAAAAGTTCTCAACCCTTCTATCCCTAGAAGCCTTTGCTCCATCAAGATTGAATAGCCTCTTCATTTTAGGATTCAACCTCTGAAACTGTTTTGAAGCCCTACTTCTTGGAAAACAAACATAAAGGCACATTTTTTATGTTGAATTTGTATTAATTCATAGTAATGCACACATACAGGGTACATACCAGCTCTCATTCTTTCACTTTCTCCAGTTTACTCAGTGAACAACGTCCTTAATTCAAGCTATTAATCCAAGATTATTTTTCCCCTCTGACCTAATTTCTTTAACTCCACCTCACTTCTCTTCAGTCTTCTCATTTGTGCTCTCCTTTTTAGCCACTAAAGGTGCTATATATACCTAGACTCCTGGGAAACTCCTAACCTGACTAATATTTGGAATATGCCTCCTAAGTCTGACGTCATTAGCCATTTCCAGGTCCACAACTATTCTTCTGTTCCCAAACTGAAACAAACAATGTGGCATCACTTAAAGTTAGGAATGGCTCAACGTCTTTCATCTTTAATAAAATGATTAGTGTGGCTGCTCCCCCAGCTGTTACAATAGTTGAACATTAAGGCATCTATCAAAAAGAGGATTTAAGAGGTTTAATGGCGTTCGGGGTTAGCAGAACGTTAGCCTGCTAGCTTCCCTTTAAAGTTGATATGCCATGTTCTGACTGAGGAGTACTAAAAAATTAAAACATACAGTTCTGCTATCACTTGGGACATAAATCAAGACAGAAAACTGAAAATGAACAATGTTGTTAGGGTTTTAGACCTTGGGCTAGCTAGTCAAAGGCTATGGTTAAGATAATATAAACACATTAGCACATTGAAGACAAAGGAGGAATGTTAAATATTTTGCTCTCAATAAAATATTGTGTGTAATTCTATTTTATTATGTGGCAGGAAAAAGACACTGAAAATGGGCCAAGCTTCAGTCAGACAACACCTGAGGTGATCCATTCACAACATGAGGTTAGTCATTAATATATTAATATGGTTTGGATGGCTTGCTATGAAAACTTCCTGAGTCTCAGCTTCATATACCCATTGAAAATTTCAGATACCTGTGGGGGTTAGTCTATTTAATTCTAACTCTGGTTTGTTTTCCCCTTTGGTGCAGGTCATTTTTGTGTAAATTTTTAACTTAACCCATCTGGAGCACAGAATGGACAAACTTTGGACAAACTGCCCGAAATGCGTTGACAGAAACATTTCAGGGATTTTGAGTCAATCTGCGCTCCAGATGGGTTAATTGTTAATCGCGTTAGTCGTGACGACACCTTTAATGCATTTAAGCTGCATTAACACTGAGTAACCCCTCAGCGTTAACGTTGAGAGCACTACAGTAGTTCAAATATTTTGTTTCTGGAAAACTGTGAGCTGTGATGCTGTAGCTTCATTGTAAGATCTTAAAAACTGTGCTTAAGAATGTTTATTACCACTGTTCAGTTGCAGCACAAAGGCGGAGAGGCCGACAATGCAAGACAACAGCCTTAATTAGCTGGAACACAGAAGCAGGGCTGATTCGTCATCACTTTACAAACGGATTGTCAGGCGTAGATGATTGACTGCAGCTCTCCAAAAACTGACACTGAATGAAAGCTGCTATATTAACATTTCAAATAATTCCCTTATCTTTATTATGCAGAATCTTTTTTTGCTTTTATGATAAATGTCTCGTTGTAGAAGTAAAAGTCAAAGAATACTAAGTAAAGTATACATCTACATAGCTAAATCACCATTTTAGGGTGTCAAGAAACCCTCTAGTATGGAATTACAGCTAGAAAATGAAATTTATATTTGAGCATGATAAAAGTGAAGGTAGAAGACTAGATTAAAAAAAGAACTGTCAGAAGCAATATCTGAAGCAACCACAGTTCAAATTGTGGCTTAGAAAGAACCATCCATCAACTACAGCATGAGTTATCAGCAAAAGCAAAATCAAACAGGGATGTGGTGAATAATTCACTGTGGCATACTTTGAGATTCATTTCTAATCTGCCAAGATGTTGATTTTCCAGACTTTTGGCATGTTTCAAGGCCATCTCCCTGTAACCTCCTGATTTTTCCTGTGAAACCCCAACAATTTTTATAAAATCTTATTTTAAGCTACTAGCATTGCTTTTGGATGTTTGTCTGCCGTTGCCTTGGTTGCCAGATCATCTGTGATAAACTATGTTCACACATAATCCTCACACCACATACAATTTCAGCCTATCTGTCATTGGAACCTAATATCCTGATACAAGTGTCATGTCTGCTGCTCACTGTGAAGGCACATAGATCTTTTTAATGTTGGATAAATTAGCTTTCCTGTCTTAACATTTGTTGTTGACTCACCACTTCAGCTCTCTTAGTTAAGAGGACAGTTGATTCTGATGCTTTGAAACCAAAACAGTAATCGTCCATCACGGCATTTCCAACTCCTTCGGCATGAGTGAGGGGGGTGAAGTCTTTGTAAAAGCTGGAAATATTCAGATTCTTCCCCTGTCGCTAACTAATAACCCAAACTACGTTGCTGTCGAACTGCAGTACGGTTCACAATGAGCTACAACACAGTTTTTATCCTCCAAATTGGAAAAATATATTAGTCTTATTAGCCAGCTGTGAGCATGTGTGCAGTGACTGTTCATCATTGAGATACTTCACTCTGACACAGTGCAATTTTACCAAAGTTTCTCCACACATCACTGATCTCCTCATGGTTATGCTACAGTATTTAGTAATGGGGAAAAAAGTGTTAAGGGGGGTTTTTTTCAATGGGAAAAGCCATAATATTAGAATTACTATTACCTTGGATGCCTTCTAGGGGTTACCTTTGTTTCTCTTTTCTAAACTGAATGGTTTCTGTCATATTTCAGGCCTGCTTCCAGAATAAAGGAAGTGGGTGTGCATCAGAAGTTAGTGATGGTGATCTCTGCCTACGCAGCTTACTATCTGGAACCTATTCTAATTTTTATTGATACATATTGAGCTGTCAAAATTCATCATTAAGGGCACGGGAGGGGTGGTGGTCAAATGAAGGAAAGAGTTGAAGGTGTAGCAAGCAAAATTCAGAAATACTGATGTGTTGCATTGGAGCATTGGCATTCAGTTAGCCTAGTGCACATACAGACAAAAAGTAGAAAGAAGTTGAGGTTGAAGAGAGGGAATTGAGGAAATGTGAAGAGGAAACCTTATGGTGTGGAAAGAATGTGGTGAGAGTAGGGTGCTGGATGGAAGATAGAAACATGAGGTCAAAGAAATCGGATGATGGGGTATGGAAAAAAAAAGGAAGCACTAAGCTGGTGGTGAGGGAGGAAGAGAAAAAGCAGGGAGGCATTAAAGGGAGTGTCAAGATGATTGCAGATATCCTTTAGATGCTTAACTGAATTTCTGCCCTGGTCTACAACAGCAGTTAGGTAGGCGCTGCATGTCAAATTAAGATCCACATGAAAGCGGATATCTGATATCTGTAACACAGACAGTGGAAGAGGTTGAGAAGCCTTTGTCTTGCTGATTTAGACTAGATATTCTATGATGTTTGGTTCTGTATTATTAAGTTTTGGTTTCTGTTTTTATTGTATTGTTCTTCCTTCCTGTGTTTCTTAGTATACAGTTTCTCCCTGATTCCCTTTCTGAGTTCTTCTGTGATTGCACATTACAGAAGCGTCACAAAGGACCCATGTACCTGCTGTTCAACATTAGCTGTAGCTGGTTAACAATGACCTCACCATATGTATGCATGACATTGGTAAGGCTTATTTCTGACTGATTTGACAGAACTTAAATAAGATGGATCATAGACAGCATAGTTTGTCCAAATGGTAGCACTAAAGAATTATCTATACCAATAAGATGTAGTGATCACAATTTAATTGCAGTAGTACAGTAAGAAAAACAAAAAAATTGAAAAAATGTAATTGTTCAGAGATGTTATAGAGACTTTAATTTGGATACATTTGGGGATAATGTTCAGAAAATATGTTGGTGAGAAGTTTTATCTGAAATGGACCCAGAAAATGCAAAGTTTGAAGTGTTATTTATGCCAGTGGTGGAAAAGCATGCACCATTAAGAATGTTTACTGTTAAAAATGTTAGAAGACCGTGGTTGGATAGGGAATTGAAGGAGCATATGGCAGAGCGCAATCAGGCGAAATTGATAGCCAGCAAATCTGGTTATAAATCAGATTGGCAGGTATATTGTAAATTAAGGAATTTCTGGGTTAAACAGAAAGAAATAGAAAATTATATTATGAAAAGAAGATTTAAAACATTTCTAAAATGTTATAGAATTTATTAATGGACGGAATGGGCAAAAAGAAAAAAAGATATGCCTTTCTATATAGAGACAGAAAGCCCATTTTTAAGCCAACTTATATCGCAAATCATTTCAATAAATGTTTTATAAATTTGATGTGCAGACACAACAGTGGTTCATCCATTGAGTTAATTGATTGAAAAATTAATCCATTGATTTAAAAAATCATGATATGTTAGCTTTTTGTGGATCTAATAATCATCCAATAAGTTTATTACCTTTTGCAAGTAAGATTATGGAAAGAATTGTATATGAGCAGATACATTGTTTTGTCAGTGAGACAAATTTAGTAACTGAATTCCAGCTTGCTTATAGAAAATGGTGAGCTACAGCTTTAACTCAAATGGCTGATGATTTGTTACGAAGGAAAATAGTTGGAGCAGTATTGCTGGATTTTACAGCAGCTTTGATAGTATTTCATGGATCATGAAATACTATCAAAGAAATTAGAATGCTATGGTTTTGATAAGTTTGGCTCATTGAGGCGTTATTTAAGTGAAAGGAAACAAACCATATTTTGAAATGGAACATTTTCAGACATAAGTGTTGTAGAATGTGGAGTTCCCCAAGGAAGCTGTCTTGGACCACTGTTGTATAATATCTTTAAAGCATGCCATTTGTCATAAATGAGGCAACTATGTCTTTGTATGCGGATGATTTAACTTTATATTTGGCAGCTAACACTGAAAAAGAGTTAAAGATAGATCTAAATGTTGAATTACAATTAATAGTTAGGTTTCTAACAATGGTGCACCTGTAAACAGAGCACATGAATAATATGGTTGCTAAAACGGGAAATAGTATTTCTAGTTAAACAGCATGCAAGGCCCTTGACACCTTGACAAAATCCAATTAATCTCGGCACTGACATTGTCTAATCTTGATTATTATAGAGAGGAAAGCTCAGACCTCTGCATTGGAGAGACCAAACAGCCACTTCATAAATGCATGGCACAATATAAAAGAGCCACCTTGACGGGACAAGACTCAGCTGTCCATGTGCATCTAAAGGACGCCAATGTTCACATTTTGGACAGAGAAGACAGACAGTTTGAAAGATGCCATCTATGTCCACTGTGAACGACCAGTTTTGAACAGAGCTTGTGGTTTATGACACCAACTGTCTGCCATATATAATCCAGTTTGAGATCCTTTCCAGATGCCTTAACGCCCACTCACATCCTGGGCCATTTGACCTTAAGTAACTACTACTTACAGTATTATTCTTTAGATTTTTTTTTCTTTTCCAATAATGACTGTATTGCTTAGACAAGAGAGTTCTCACCAATCCACCCA
>VURO01000306.1:4141-16246 GCA_015108175.1 Pelvicachromis taeniatus | reverse complement strand
AAACACCAAACCCCCCAAACCCCCCCCCCCCCCAAAAAAAAAAACAAAGCAAAAAATAATCATAACTGTTTTTGATTACTAATCCATTTTTAACACTGTTTAACTGCAATTAGTGTGAAACTATGACAGCCAATTTCCAATGGTGTTAAGAAACACAGCGTGAAATTCATTTTCTTAATCAGATAAAACTTCAAAACATTAGAAGCCTGCCATATCCTCTGGGAGAGGCAGAGATAGGGATCCAGCAAAGGTTTCACATATCTCTCCTGGGAGGAAAATATGTGCACAGCTAAATAAATAAATAAGAATGGAAACAAATAACTTTGCACTGCTGGGCAAAACATGACACAGCCACAATGTGGTGTATGCTATAATCTCAGTTAATTAGAAGACTCATTAAATATAAGAGCAGGCTGATGTTGAATTCACAGCAGTTTATTTTTTATTTTTTTGTGTAAATTGTCTAAAATTGTAAGGTTGTGATATCTTATTAATTAATCTTGTGCTCACAATTACCAAATACCTTCGAGTTAAATGGATCTGAGTAAAAATGAATAGGCTGTATAGTTGATGAATTAGTTAAGCTGTAAGATAAATATTTTTTGATGAGTGGTTTGATGTTATTTCTCACACATTCATGGACACCAGTAGACCAAAGTGACTGTCCACACACACACTCTCACTCACACACACACACACACACACACACACACACACACACACACACACACACACACACACACACACACACACACACACACTTTCTGGGGCTTTAAAAGTCTTCTTTGATTTCAGACATGTTTAGTATTAGCCCACACTGCAAGAGAATCTTGACTTGAAGCAGCTCAGCCGCTGAGTTCCTTTTGTTCAATTTTCCATTTAAACCATTTCAGTCTTTTTCAAAAGCACAGAAACCATCTCCCAGTGAGGCCAGGGCAAAACTGTAATTAGTTAAATCTTTTTGCCTGAAGCTCTTGTAAACAAGCGACTTCCAGTCTGGCGATGACCTCGTGAAACTTCAATTAACAGCATGAAAAACATGCAGCTTTTAAAGAAACATGCTTTATACTTTTGGAATACAATAAAGATTTGGAAGCAATCTTTAGAGGATTGTGCAGCATTCTGCAGATAAATGATCTTCGTGCGCATTTCTTGATATGCTGTAACTTAGAGAGAGAAATGAAAGCTATCGCTAAGCTATCACTTACAGTAACGTAAGTGCCATGACTGACCAGATTATACTTAAACTACCCATTTCTGTGCGGGGCAGGCAGAAATGAAGAAAATCAAAACTTGTTCATGAAACAGAAAAGCTTAAAAAAAAAGGAGATTAAATTAAGCTTTAGCAGTGTTAATGACTATGAATTTGCATGAAACCAGCAGTCTCTTTAGAAAGGCAGCTCTTGTCCAAATTAAAGTATTTTCTGTCATTGGAAATGAATTGTGAACATTTTTGATTAATAACTCTCTAAGCAGACTAGTTATCTCATTTGTGGGACAGTCTCTGCATTTAAATTCAAACACATTTTTAATGTAAAAAACATTAAAAGACTTTTGTGAAACGCATTCCCCAGCTGACCCCGTCCTTGCCCTAACAAAGCTCTTACGCTGAATGAATGGCAGCAAACCATCTGACAATGTGTGAAAATATGTTGGTTTTGAATGAAACCAAAATGTATTTCAATCAAAAGGAGTGATCCAGCTATCTTAGGTCGACACAAAGGAAAACGGGGAAAAATCCGATTAAAAACATCTGGTTATGTCGCAAGAATCCGTAACCGTATACTAAAATAGTAATCAGTTCACACTCCCCAAGCAAGGCATTTTATGCCGAATTGCATCATCACCAGCAAATACTGCAGGTTTCCTGTGTGAACTCACAAAGTGCTCTGCCTTCCGCTGTCACTCTCTGAAAGCTGTCTGCTGCTTCAATTTTCCCTGGTTGATTTGTCACTTTGTTGTTGCCATTCTTCAATAACCTTTAGAGGTACTGTATCTCCAATCCACCCACACACTTGCAGTCTGTCTTGCTGTTTTGTGAGGCCACAAGTAAACATTCAGCAGACCGTCAGGTATACTTGGCAACTCTGCTAAGACAATGTACTGTTGACATTTAATGGTCACAGCTAGAAGAAATACATTTGTGTCCGACCAATCTCACACATCATAACTTTTTTTTTTTTGGCTTATGTCTAAGAGTACCCTTAAACTGATGGCATGCCCATTTTGCTGACAAATAACCCACATGAAGTCAATGTCTGCATAACACTGAGTCAGAGTGCCTGCATCTGAAAATGTCAGGGATAGGTCAAAATCGAGCCTAGATAGACTGTGCAGCATTTCTGTTGACAGCTACCTGGTGAATTGAGCAGTCAGCAGTTAAATGTTGCTCATTTCGGTCCACAGCTACATCATAAAAGAAGAATTTTGCTGCAAGTGAACATGACCCATCGTGGACAGATTTCCAATATATCGTACTCCCAGAGAACCAGTTTAGTGTAATCCAACAACTCCCTGCCACAAATCCAGAACCAGTTTACATTTTAAATCATGTTCTTGAAGAAGTTAATCCACATCAAACTTTCATCTATTTAAATACTCTTTCCCTAATTTAGACCATCAACTGTGTGTCCCATCTCTGGACTGATGAATGGGTGGAGTAGTACGGTAATTACTCTCGCCATGAGATATAATATGAACGAGCAAGCTGTATCACTTGGTGGACTTGGCCTTCATCACTTGTCCTCATTCACCTAGGAGAAATTAATAAAGTCAAATTCAAGCACTGAGCCAAATTAGCTTTTTTTTTTTGTCTGAAGTTATATCATCCGGGGCACCTTCAGTTCATATTAAAAGAAGCTCTGGACCATGCAGTTTCAATTACCTAAGAGAATCAAAACAGTGAAAAGACCTCAAATTGATTTTCTTTTATAGAGCCCCCCCTCGCCTTAAAAATAACAGAGCAGGAAACCTTAAAACCTCTAAAGATAGGCACACATTACTGTTCTGTTTGCTTCACTGTTCTGTTTAAATATGTATTTTAGCTGCCAAGTTTCATTTTAGGATTTCATGTTAAGTTTGTAAAAGCTTTCACTAACACCGTTTCTTCAGAGTTTTCTGTATTCAGCAGTTGGGCAGATGATGGGCAGAATTCTGAGCATAATATTTAGGCCAACGGTTTCCAAATGGGGCATCAAGACTCCATAACAGGCAGCAAGGTCATTCTAAAGGGCCTCAAGATAATTAAAAGCATGGAAAAGTAAAGAAGTTATAGTTTGCCACCCAAAACTAGGCTTATTTTTTCATATTTTCTTTTACCCTTGCAATGGTTAGGTTTTCCTATTATTTAGCTGTCCTTATACACATATATTTTAGGTCAAAACATTAAAATTGTTACAAGTTTTCTTATGTAAAACTTGTAAGAAAAGGGTTTCCGCATGCAGAAAAAATCTTTTTGGAGATGTACTTGGATACATGTACTACAATTAAAATGTGTAGTTATTTTTTATAAACCCTGTCTACGACTGCTCTAACATCTATATAAGGATGTTATATAGATGTTAGACACTCCCAAACTAGGAAGTCTGAGGCCTCCATAGAGGCCAAACGGATGGCATCGCACTCCAAAAAGGTTCTACAAACAGCGGTGCTTTAAGACATTCCGAAAAAAGTTATCGCTAACTCTAAAGAGGGAATATTAAAAAAAAAAAATCCCACCCACCACTTTACAGCTCAGTCATAAAGGCTCGGAGACAAGTTAGTGACCCCCTGGCAACCTCTGGTCACCAGGGAAACGTGGATTTCCCAACTGGTTTGCTGGTGGTTGCTTGGGTGAAATTGGCTGCAAAAAAAGGTGCACTCACTTGTATTCAAAGCCACTACCAACTGGTGGTGAAACTTGCAAAAGGGTGATGCAAACCAGAAATGGAGAATGTTCACCTTCAAAATAAAAGTTGTGCTTTAAACCACTAAAACCAAAATATTTGAAAAGGTGCTTTATCTTTAACTCTGTAAACAAACAGTTTCTGTTTCTAGTTTGGATCGCAGTCCTCACACTTTCACCACTGCACAGTGGGTAGTTGGTGAGATGGTATTTGCAGACAATTGGGTGTCTTCCATACAAAGTACAGGCAACCATGGCAACCTGCCAATGAACAAAGGGGGGCGGGGGTGGTTTCCAAGTTGTTGCCAGGGGGGTTCACCAACCAGTTTCTACACCTGCTTGACTGAAGTGTTTACAATAATGAACATAACTGTACGAGCACTGACAGTGCACGTTTATGTCAAGACCGATGTCCAAGGTAACAATTTGAAAGAGATCCAACAGAAATCATACAAACATAGAACGAGCTCCAAACCTCACCTTACCGCCAGATTTCATAAAAACCTGGCTTGGCAGTGCTTAAGTAAACTTGCTGAAAAACATACAAATGGCACTGAAAACACACAAAAGTGAGAGTTGAGGCAGATTCAAGTTCATAAGCAGGTTTATTCAGAGTAGGTGGAAAACCAAAAGGTATGAACTTTATTTGTGTATTTAAATGCGTTACAGTCTACACTGTAGAAAGGCCGGGTATCCCTGGTGTACATCATTGAAATTTAATTGACAGCCAGCCCATTTAAGTTATCATGTTTTTTAAGAATAAAGGGTTGTTTCATAATTAATAATTTATAAAAGATGCTTTTTTCTTTGTTTTAAATGTCAAAATTCAGTGACAGCATTTCAACTTGAGATGCACATAAATAGACTCTTCTAGTTTTCCTTGACTTCTCAAAGCATTTGACACCACAATCCTAATGCATTCATCCCAACAAGGCTTTCTTGTACAAAAACAATGGTTATGCTTTCACACACTCACCAGTCACACATTAGGGGCACTCTGGGTGACAGTATCTCACTCAAGGACACTTTGATTTTTGAACCGAAGGACCTCTGGATCAAACCACAACTTTGTGATGAATGAACAACTTGCTTTTGATAATAGCTTTCTTATTGAAAGAGCTGATGATTTCCTAAAAAGGCCACGAAAGAACAGCCTTGTCTAACCACACTGAGTAGGACAGGGACAGTGGTTTCACTATGCACTAAGTTTAAAAATATTGATATGATCACCAGATACTAGGACCAAGTGTTTTTTTAAACGGTTTGACAAGTTTAAAGAAAGTTTTCTTTTTGTTACAGTGTAATTCTGTAATGAACCCTGAACAAAATATCACCAAAAACTGGAGATCACAGGGATTTAACGTTCACCATGATGCATACAGTCTGCAACAAAATTGGTCCAATATTAAATTAAAAACTGAATGACTTGAAGGTTTTTCCATTCACTCTAAATCTGCTAAATGGAAAAAAATCATTGCGATCACCTGTACAAGATCATGCGCTTCTCTTTTGCCTGTGCTTTCACTGTTTCCTTACAAATAAAGTGCATTCACTCTCTTGTGAAAAAGCAAATCTTGGGTGAACATCCCTTTATTCTGTACTATTAACCTCAGATGTGCATAACAATACTCACGCATCATGGCGGCACACACACGCACCCATATGCCATTTCTCACACACACACACACACACACTCGACACTGAGTCAGTGAGTCGCCATAAGGTGGAGCGCAGATAATAGATTTAGGCAACTGTAAGCAGATTTGGGCGTGCACCTTACTTAAAGGCAGATCATTCGGTGGCTGTAAACAGGCTTTGGAGAAATCAAACCGTTAAATGGAAAATACATTTATTAATTCAATCCGCTTAGTTCAGGTTCAGCTCCTTTCCCTCAAATTAAGTTTGCTGGATTTCACAGGATATTAGCAGGCAAGAAGAAAAGAGGGGCATCGGGATGGCTGCCGTGTCATTGCAGTCATGTAGGCGCCTTGATGTCACACTAACCTCGACTCAGATATCCCTCAGACTGAGTAACCAGCAGTGATGACATAAAGAAAATAAAGCAAGATTGAATAGCCTGTATATATTGGATGTAGCAGGTATTAGAGAAAAAGCTAGGGGTTGTTTTTCCATCATAGTAGATTGTGCAGACCATTAAATGCTTTTTTTTAATACAATATTAAATTGAATAAAATCACTTTTACTCTACGTCTGCAGTGAATACATGCTGTATGCATCCATTCTCTTCTCTGTTGTATGTGTATGATGTCTGCTTTCACTGGATTGTTGCTGAATATCGTGCTGTTATTGTGTCCATTTTATGGACATTTTTGAAGGAGATGAGAGGTTGAACGATACATTTAAAATTTCTAATCTAATTAGATTTTAGTATTTCTGAACTCAAAAGAACCAGAGAATTTTCTTTATGTCAGTGAATGAAATGGTAAAATGGGTACAGGTCTGTAATTTCCTATCAGAGTATATTTCTCCAATACAAAGAAAACCTGCACTCCAGAAACATGCACAACTACAAGTTCCTCAATAGCAACATGTTCGACCAGCTAGTTAGCTCAGAATAAATGGATTTTAATTGGTTTATTTTTAGATTATTTCTTACATAGCAGATGCTTGTGCTTGCAGGTGCAGATCAACTGTCTGTGTCAAGGCACCCACTGCCCTCTGTGTTCCTTTTGTGCACTACATAAAGTCATTCTCATTGTTTGACTATGTCATGTTTTGAGATTTCACACTGATCCTTCAAAGACTAGCAGATGCCTGTCTCTGAGGGAAACCTGGACCTATGTGGTTGGAACACAGGCCGTTCTCATGACTGAATCAAGGCCTGTCTTGAATGATCTCTGAAGGACAGACTATGGATGGCTTCACAGTTTCAACATTCCCTAAATTCATCATTTTCCCAGATTTTACCCACGGTGGTGGATCTAAAATTTCCACCGTGAACAGCCCCAATGTACCTAAATACGTAGCACTTGTAGAACAGTAATATATTTTAAAATGGTTTCATTTTAGTGTATTTTTGGATCCTTTTAGGAAAAGTCATCAGATTTCATGCTAAAAGATTTAGATATTTAGATATCGCAGATACAAGCGGCGGAAATGGGCTTCCTTCGAAGGGTGGCTGGACTCTCCGTTAGAGATAGGGTGAGAAGTTCGGCCATCTGGGAGGAGCTCAGAGTAGATAGCTCTTCCACATTGAAAGGAGCCAGTTGAGGTGGTTCGGGCACCTGACAAGGATGCCTCCTGGGCGGAGGATTTGAATTGCCTTTTATGGTCATCTGTTAGTACCGGCTCACACGGATCTAAACATTCACATTTTTGCTGGACAAGCTACGTTTTTAGAGGATGACATGTATTTTATTTTCCTCTGTTTTACTGCTTTTGACAGCTTTATTTGAACAAGTACCCTCGTGGTTCCAGGCTCACCTGTCACAGGGTTGTCATTAGTATTAATAATATTGTTCCTGGTTTGAAAATTGCTTCTTTTTTCTGTCAACTGCAATCACATTTCTTATTCCAGAGAGTTAAAAATAAGAAAAAGAAAGTGGAGCGATTCTTATCAGCTGGTGATTTCAGTTAACTCACACCTGGTCAGGATGATGGACAAGGGTGAAAGCTCGTTTTTGACAAAAACTGAGGGCATGTCAAATTTCCTCACCTCCTCCTGAAAGTTTTAAGGCAGATCTTTGGAGCTTGCTGTCAATGTGCGGAGGTCAAGCCTAGAGGCTGAACTCAAAACAGGTGAGGGCTTCATGAAACATGAAGTCTCACTGTGCCTTGCCATTTCTATTTCTCATTTCAGTTCTCTGGCTGCTCTTGAATTACCAGCTTAATAAAATTCAGCTCAGGGAAAAAAAAATTAAGCTAACCTCTTTCAACTGACATGACAGTGAAAATATTCTCTAAGGCTGGTTTTCTGTACAAGATGCTGTAAAAGATGATTTTTTTTAAAAAATTCAAGCTTGCCAAAATGATATATGTTGTTAGGTCAGCAAAATCAACCTAAACGATACATTACTTGGATATTATTGCAGCTAATCACTAGCCTAATGGATTGTGTGGCTGACGTATTGATCCGAAGTACAACAATCATCCATAAACATTCCTTGAATGATCCACTGTAACATATGATTAGCCATGTGCGCCTGCTCATGTCTCTCAATCAATATTGAACAACAACAAAAAGCCCCAGATGTCCCAAATCTGATCCTAGGAATGTTTTCACAAGGTCAGAGTTGTGTTTGGAGGATATCTAACTTTTTTTCTTTAAACAACCAAAAATAAGTATTGTATAAGACATTTTGTAATAACCATACACTATATATGTAAGATGCAATATCACAGAGGTGATATCATGTAAAGTCTTACTTTAAAGCTTTAAAATATATGATTTGGGCTTTTTTTCCTTATTATTAGCTTAGTTATTAGCTAACACTAGCTAAGCTTAGTTCATCTATAACTGCATCGCTGAAAGAAAGAAAGGCTTTAAGAGCTTTAACACTGAGTTATAAAGAAAAAAAGTACCCCTACAGCCATTGTAAAGATTGAAATTACAGAGATTTGATCTGATTTGATCAGTTTTTAAACCTGACTCTTTATTTCAAATGAATTTTGGATTCTGTGGAGTCTTTTTTCTGAACCGAGCCTCAAGTGGTTATTTGAGGAACTTCAATTTTTATGGGGCATTTCTTGGTTTCATGTTTCATTCAAGCTTGCCGTTTACGGTGTTACCATAACCATACCAAACAGATTAGTGAAGTCCAGAGGTCTTGGGACCTAGTGGGACACCACGTCTATAAGTGCTGATGAGTATTAATCTGGTAAGAAATAAATGTATTGATCCAGGAATAATACTGGTTGGGTACAAATGAGTAGGAACTTAGGGCCTTTAGAGGTTAGTCTTCTTCCAAATATATCCTTCAGCAGATTGCATACCTGGAAGTTTAAATGCCCTGTGATTTTGTAAATGACAACATTCATAGTCACATTAGGAACTCTGATATCATTTGCTTCTGTTTGCTCTAATTAAAACCCTATTAGATTTAAACGACAATGAAAACCGGGGGTGAGGAAAGGGAAAATGAAAACATTATTTCTCAAAGACTGAACCCTATGTGCCCTCCTAATAGAATTAAAACAGTTGAATGTGCATCTCTTTAATTGGGACAGAAGCTTGCATTCGAGAATATTAATTACTTCTCATTTCATATCAGTATGTCCTCTTAATAAATACCAGCCTGTTCCTATTAAGCCATCAAAATCAAACGAAAAGATGAAATCATGAAAATGTTAAACTTTGCAAAGGAGCTGTGAAACTGTGTGAAACTTTTAAAAAAATGAAAATGGTCATATAAGGCTTATTTAGTTAATAAAATTGACACCGATGTAAGCCACAGTCTCAGACAAGTCTAATGCCTCCTTAAAAGCGAGGAAACACAGCGGTGGATTGCGAAAGCTATGCTTTAGCAAAGCCAATTTAACCTTTTTCAGACTTGCTTACAGCAATTTGGAACTCAATTAGCACAAAGCATGTGTTAGTTTATTACAGGAATAAGTGGTTATCATTATCTGCCTGGGTCTTCGCAAAGCCCCCCAAGAGTTCTTCAACCATAATGTTGAGATAACAACATGAATCAACTCGCGCAGCAAAGTGTGGAGTTGTAGTGGCAGGTGTCGGGGCTGACCTACCCACTGGTGTTTCTCGTGCACCCTAGAGGATCCGATTAAAGCCCTTCTCAAAACACAAAACAGCGCCAGAGGTAATGGTGTCCTCCCACAGCAACACACCACTTCATTAGCACCAGCAGTCCTGTGCGGCTTCATTTGCATGTATTTAGATTGCCACATATACAAAACATCTCTCTCATGAGTTCACTGGCAGTTAAGAAGAAGTCCTTGTTTTACCTCTACTGCAGGAAAGAACCTAAAGCACATTGGTAAAAGCAGTATAGCTTTTTATTTTAACTGTGTTGGTTATTGTAGACTTTACTATTGTTACTCTTTATCATGCTTGTGTAACACAACGATTATCCTTGTGGGATCAGTAAAGTGTGTATCTATTGATTAATAAATTGCGATTTTTTTTTTCAGATGCCCTCATGGACTAGCTTTTTTTTTCTTAGTAAAGAAGCCGTGGGGCATTTTTGGGGCTATAATCAATCCCACACAGGTTGATGAACTTGTAGAGTATTAGGTAATACGACTATCCCCTTGAACACTGCCTTAATGGTTACTGGAAAAAAAAGGGCCTCTGGATGCTTACACAGATAATCCATAAACATTTCAGATAATTTATGATACCATCGTACAATATATGATTGCACAAATTCTTTTTTATTCAATTTCACATTGTTTAAGATAACGAAAAGTCATTTACTTTAAAAACAAGGACGTTTTTAGGTAAATGCCAAACCTTTGAGAGGCAGTGTACTATACATAATCTCATCAGTACATATAAATCAATCTGTAAGCTTCTTTTCATGTTATGATATAAACCACATCCATTTTAACATGTTTGGCACAATGTTGTTTGGGGAGAAAATTGGCAAAAGAAACAGAAATACATTCTACTCACTGTATTGTGTCCTAATGCGTAATTTTCTACTTTTGATTCTACTTTTGATTGTTTTGCTTGTGGGTTGTTTTTTTTCCAGGCTCTGCAGTGAAATGAGAATTGTGTTCAGTTATCCCGAGAAAAGCAGCAGTGCAGGTTAAGGCTTACCCTGCATGCGGCATGCCTAATTAAAACTCATTCAACTTGCTCCATCGTCTGCATCACAGATGACAAATGATCAGACGAACTCGCACATGCTTATCATCCAGCTTTGAGTTGTTTTCCTGCTCGTCGTCTCGTCTCTCTTCGTACTGCTCGTTGGGATTTAGCTCCTAATTGTCTTTCCGTGCTTTTTGACATCTCTCTTGAGTTTTCCCTTGCTCGCGTTTGACCCAGAGAGGTTACGATTGTTGAGCTTCAAATCTGTCAGGTTAACTCGTGTCTCCACTTTTTAAATGATATTAGATTGTCCTTAGGTCTTGCTTTAGCTTTTATTCACACACTTCAGCTTTCCTTGCTCAGACATTCAACTGGAAATTCTCTTACATCTTTGTATTCTACCCTCCACCATTTCACTTCCTGTCAACCTCATCCGTCTGCTTCTCCCACTTTTTCCGGATACTGCTGGAAGGCTTTACCAAAACAGCAATCTGTCAAGGCCATAGGTTACATTTTACCATCTGCTGTAAGATTAAATTAGGGGAGGTTGTGTATCTCTCATTGTTTGGGCTGCCTCTGCCCTCGACAATATTTCCTCTCACATCAGGCCTGACACGCCGAGAGAGTATAAAAGATGGAGAGAGGAAAGAAGGAGAGGAAGAAATGACCTGGATGCCAACCAAAGTCAAGATGAGCTTTTGTGCTCTGAGTGTCTGGTAGTGAGATTAGTTGGCATTTCTTTCTTTCTGGCTTTGTAATTTTTTTTGCAGCATCAAGAATGCTCTGGCAAACACACACCTGAGCTCTACTCTATGTCTGCTTCTTTACCCCCCCCCGCCCGCCCGCCTCCCCATATGTCCTTGGATAGTAAGTGCAGTTGTTGCATTGAAGTGTGAGGTATCATTTGTTACTGGGAATCCTCAGCCATCTCTGCGAGGGACTTGGCCAAATATAAGCTTCAGGCTGAATCTGTACTCTGCAGCTGAATGCTTCCCCAAAGTCTTCAGTCAGAGAGCGAGAGAGGAGAAAGCAAGTATGAACGAGAGAGCGGGAGATTTCAGTGCCCTAGGGCTCTGTCTGAGAGAAGGGCAGGCCCATTGCCCATACACACATACTTATTCCATTCAAATGTCCTTACATGAGCAGCTCACACAAACATATTTTAGGCAACAAGAAATACTAACAAGCGTCTCCAAAGAATCCACTCAAGTCTACTTTTATCCTGAAATAGAGGCCTGAAATGTACAAAAACAAATATGAGCCACCGTGACTTTCACCTTTGAATCTGCATTGCATTGTACAAGGAAATACAGCTCTCAAAGTACAATATTAAAGTAAGAGGTATCTACATCTTTTGAGGTTGGGTTTTTTATTGCAACTTATTTTCTTTTTACCTTCAACATTTCTTCCAAACAAACAGTCAGAACAACCCTCCCCCCCCCCAATGTTTTACAAAACCTGGGTGCTCTTACTTGTACAAAAGCAAAAACCT
>VURO01000305.1:5882-25854 GCA_015108175.1 Pelvicachromis taeniatus | reverse complement strand
TGCTCCGCTGTTCCTCATTTGTCCTGTGTCGTCACTAGATTGGGACGTGTGCACTTCCGGCAGGTCCTCAATCTGCTGACTTATGTCTCAGCAGAAACTGAGACTTCTCCTGTGATGGAGGCCCTTTTACAGCTCAATAATATCTACAGACTGCTTGAAAAAAGACAGGAATCTAATCTTGCATCTCGCATGAAGGTATTGAACTCACACCTAAAAAATTGGATTTCCAGTAAAGACAGAATTTTTGAAGTTTTGCTTCTGCCTCCCAAAAAATGGATTTTAAAGCAAACAGCCAAGATGTGATTGAAGTGCAGACTTGAGTGTTTAATTCAGGGAGTTTAATAGAAAACTTTACATTAGCTGTTTAGGAATTACAGAAATTCTTATACACATAATTTTAAATTTAAGGGTAGTTTTCAATACTTGACTAAAAGTCCTTTGCAGTCCTGCCAGAAGTCTAGGACTCATACATGTCCTCAATTGGTGTGTTTTCTCCCTTAAGATGTTCTGCTAAGCCTTTACTGCAGCCACCTTCAGTCACTGCTTGTTATGGGTCTCTCTGGCTTCATTTTCAGTTTGACTGAAACATTGCTCTATTAGATTGAGATCAAATAGGTGAGGTGTTGAGGTGACTGACTTGGCCATTGAAGAATGTCTCTTTTTTTCTTATCAACCTCTTTAACTGCTTTTGCAATGTGTACTTTGGTTTATCATCCATTTCCATTATGAAGAGCTTTCTGATTAGTTTTGCCGCATTTGTCTGGATCTGAGCAGAAAGTATAACCCTGTACACTTCACAATTCCTCCTGTTTCTTCGATCAGCAGTCACATCAACAGTAAACACTTGTGACCTGGTACCACTGGCAGCCATACATGCCCATGACATAACATTGCTTCCATGATGTTTGACCGATAATGTGGCATTGTGGCCATATTTTCTTCTCTTCCCATCATTCTGGTACAAGTTAATTTAGGTTTCAGATTTTTTCCAGAAGTGTACAAGCTAAGCAATCATTTCAAGAAGTCGTCTCTTAATTGTAGACCTTGGCAGTGATACTTGTTCTTGATAAGGGTTGAGAATTTACAGTATCATGACTTCGAACGAAACAGCCAGTATTACGTTCTTTACTTTCACTATTAACCTAAAAGTTTTAACATTGCTATTTTTTTTATTTTATTTTTTACATCATCTTATGTGATGAAACTTTGATTGGCTATTAAAAAAAAATTCAGACTTTGATTTGACACTTAACACATAAGTTATCTTTAATAAGGTCAAAGCATGTCTTTTTGCAAGTTCATCTGAGTTTTGGCTTTATCGTGCTAATGAACGTGTTTGTTTTTGTTTTTTTGACAGGATTTTATTATGACGAAATTTGGTCAATTGATGGCCAAACAAACATGGGAAGAAGAGGAGAATGTGTCCAAACAGGAGCTGCGCTCTGCTCTGCTGGAGATGGCCTGTAGTCTGAGTGAAGAAAACTGCACCCAGCAGGCCAAGTCCCTATTCACAATGTACATGGAGTCCAATGGTACCCTCAGGTTTGTACAAAGCACAAGAAATATTTCATTTTCTTACTTTGGTTCGCTTCAAACTGGTAACAGGGTGAACAGTTTTACTCAACCATCATTTTAAAAATGGAAGGTGATGGGGCCTAATGGAATCAGAAAATTGGAATTGAGTTGCAAGAAAAATGTAAAAGTCTGTTTCTTTCTGTATTTATTGTCGTAGGATTCCCGGTGATCTGCAGCAAACTGTGTTTACAGTGGCTGGCCAGTCTGATGAAGCTTGGGATAATCTTTTCATCATGTATGTGCATGCCACGTATGATTCAGAGAAGCGGAAAATGCTAAAGGGCCTAGCATCCACTCAGAACCCACAACGTTTAGTACAGTAAGTGTTTTTGTTTGCATTTATTAATTATGTGCAAAGTCAGTTTAACACTCTGCTCCCAGATGTAATCTCTCCTTGGCCTGCCCCAGGGGCTCTTCCTGGTAGGACAGGCACAAAACACGTCATCCAAAAGGGATCCTTGTCACCTCTGCTGGCATCTTTTAAAACAGAGGAGTAGTAGCTCTACTCTCAGTCCCATCTCTAAGGAAGAGCCCAGACAGCCTTTGTTTTAAAACCTGTTAATGTAATAGTTTTAAACCTTTGAGATGTATGGCAGTGGTGTCAAACATGTGGCCTGGTGGCCAGAATCAGCCCACCAAAGTGTCCAATTCGGCGCACTGGATGGCTTTCCAGTAAAGTCATTAACTACCCCGAATAAAATGTACTGTTAAACCTTTTGTGATAAGACCAGCATTAGTATACAGGAGTGAAAATCTAAAAAATGTTTCTAGATCTCAACAAGAAGTCAACATATGAAGGTTTTGGGCATTTTTACTGTCATTTGTAAATTGTATTGACCACAGACATCCCGGATATTCTGGCACATTTTAAGGGAGTACGGCAAAGAGTGTTACACTTTGATTTATGGCTTCAGTTTAAAAAAAATCTGCTCTATCCCACCTTAAAGCTTTCAAAATGTACTTCTTTATACTAAAGATTGTTTGATCTCTCTGCTGTGTGGTTACTATCAGGGTCATTTTGACACTTTTGGTTTCTTTCTAGGATTCTGTCGTCTGGTCTGAATGGAAAGCTCATTCAGACTCAGGAGTTGCCTTTGGTCATCAGCACTATGTGTCGGAGCTTTGCTGGTTGTTTGTTTGCCTGGGACTTCATACAGGAGAACTGGGACCGCCTCATAGAGAAGTAAGTTAGTCTCAGAGTTTCCCCTGGTAAATCATTTTGAGATCATTTCATCTCGAAATTAAACAATTTTGTCTTTTTGGCTGCAGGTTCCCCATTGGCTCCTTTGCCATCCAGACAATCATCAAATCTGTCACCTCTCAGTCCTCCACACAGGCACAACTCAATAAAGTATGTCCTTAAGTCATTTCTTAAGAGAATGCAGTTATTTGAGTTTCAGTATACTTGTTTCCTGAGCTGAGCTTGTGCATTTTGATGTGTTACAGGTGCAGGCTTTCTTCTCTGGTCTGAAGGAGCGTGGCTCTCAGATGAGGAGCGTACAGGAAGCTTTGGAAACCATCAGGCTAAATCAGCGTTGGATGGACAAGAACCTGCCTGCACTCCAAAAATGGCTGTAACACGGACTCTCCACCAAGTCTCCACCCCAGTAACAGGCAACTGGGTTGTTTCTTTGAGACAACGGCAGTATTTGCACTATCTTAGGACTGTGTCCTTTACCTCCCCTCATCCAGATCAGAGCGCTAATCAGTGGTTGTGCTCTAGCTGGTTGGACAGGTTGTTTTAATTTTTGAGATTGGTCCTGTAAGTTGTACATGATAGCTCAGGGTGGTTCTGATTGCGCGCGTGTGTGTGTGACAGGGCGTCGTCAGATGCAACACACACTCCTCGTGTTTTATGCTGTTGACCAAACCTCTTCCACAGCTCTCATCTAAACCTCACGCCTGAGCAGACAATCGTGCTTTCACCCACACTCCTTTGGCCCAACCACCTCTCAGGCACCTTTCATCGTGAGCTGTAAAGCAGCCACTTTAAAACAAACTCAATAGTATGATTACTAATGTCAATATTACTGTGTATGTGAAGATGCAGCTGTCAGGGATTCCTCAGCAATGAGGAATTTATATTACTGTTGCTTGATAGATGGGATTATCCTTAGAGTGAAACTAACCACATGCCTCTTTGTTGGAAGAATATCTGCCTGTCAGCCTGTACTTAATTATTCATGCGATCCCAAGTATTTGCTATACTAGTCATGGTTGGGCTACACGATTTGTTCATTGATGAGTAGATGCCAGTGTGTTGGTATTGAATGAATGTACTGAAAAAGAAACTTCCCACTGTGTACTGTAGATGATGTAAAGAAAATAGTGCAGGTTTAAAACAATAGCCATTGTGTCTTAGGTGATATCAGGCAGTTCACACTGGAGCTAAACATTCATTTCTTCCTTCCTTTCTTTCTCCTTCAGCCATAATCACAGCCAAGCTTTAATCAACAAGCTTCTTTTTTTTCTTTTCTTTTTTTAAAAATTTGATTTACTTCCCTGCAGTGAAGTCACTTTACAGACTCACTCTTTGGCTCCATGCACTTGTAAAGTTGTAATTATAATGTAAATATGCTCAACCCCAAAGCCTTTTCCCTTGCAGTTTTGGATGTACTGTTTTAAGCATCTTAACTTAAAACATTTTTAAAAATTAGCTTTCTGTTGTGTGTGTGTGTGTATATAGAGTGTAAAGAGGAACTGTACACATCTAACTGATCAGGAGTCTTGGTCAAAGCGTTTTACTGCACCTCTTGATTTGAGACAACCCCTGGAGGTCATTTGCTCATGAATGTTGTGTTTTTAAGGGCTAATATGCATATTTAAGTATCCAAAGTATACAGAAGAACAATCCGTGTTGATAATTTGCTCAGTAAGCCGTTACTTGTCAGCCAAAAATTAGGAATGCAGAAAGTTTAAAGTTAGTCCAGTGTTAACCACCTGTGTATGTTCACTATTTATTGAGTGTCTCATGATGACTCCTCCAGTTTTGCAACAAGATGTTATTTAAGTACAGTTGTGCCCTCAGCCAAAGCGGTACTTATTCAGTCGATTGCTTGCCATGATTGATGATGACGACGATGATGAAAACCTTTATTTGTCACTACAGTTTCCTGCAGCGAAATTGGACCGGTGAATTGACAGGTGAAATGTGATCATCATTACATTCAAACGGCCTGCATCTCTTTTCTTTGGTGGTCATAATATTGTTTGTTTGATGTAAAAACAACAACAACAAAAAACGTCCAAAACAGTACAGACAGTTGTTACCAAGGCATCTGTGCACAGTTGCTGGTAATGGCGGTCTTTTTTTATTTCAGAGAATGCAACTCTGAAATAAAAATAGTGAATAGGTGAGCCTGCCTACAGCCTGCCTCCATACACCGGTGTATGGAGCACTGAAGAATTGAGATGGTACCAATTTGGTTACACTTTACTAGTAATGTTGCCCCTTTATTTATTCCATTATGTCTATTATGTCTATGTCCTTCCATTTTTATCCTCCTGCTGATTTTGGCTCATTTTCTATTGTCTGTTTAGAAAGGCCTTACTGTCTTGTTACATCAGCCAGAGAGTTTGATTTTCACGTGTCATTTTCTGTCAGGGTCCTGGCAGTCCCAGTATGTGATGATAAGACTGCAGTAGAGTACCACATGTGCAGTAAACCCAGTCGGACTGTTTTTGTTTAGTTTTTTTGCACATGAATGAAATGCTGTAGATGCTTTTATCATTTTGTTGCTCTTCATGTGAATAAAAATATAAATAATAGTTTTTTTTTCTTCCTCTAAAAGGTTTGATTATTTTATATACTGCTAAAAAACGTTAAAGAAACTCTTAGAAATCACATCAGATCTCAGTGGTTAAAAAGAAAAACATGCTGCATAATTACGCTGATATGGACTGGATAATGTGTTAGTAATGAAAGGACACCAAATCACTACAGAAAGTCAAACAATCAAAACCAAATGATACTTATCCGTTTTTATGGCAACCAAGTGCTTGTATGCATGCCTGAAAACATTGGGGCATGCTCCTAATGGGACAATCTCCTCGGTCTCGACCAGAGATCAGAACAGATGGACCAAAACATATTCCAGAGGTGTTCTGTTGGATTTCAGGCAGGCATACGGGCCAGTCAATGGTATCAATTCCTCCATCCTCCAGTAACTGCCTACTTATACACTCGCTACATGAGGCCAGTGCCTGGTCTGCAGAGGTCTGTGCGTCCCTCCGTGAATATGCCTCTTCAGACCATCACTAACTGTATGAAATCACCTTGCACCGTTGAGTCTTATGTACATGACTTGGGTAAAAGTTCAGGGTTATGTAGGGACAGATCCAAATAGAATATAAAATCACACTAAAGCTTGCTCATTATTAAGAAAAGTATAACATCTGTTTACAGTCAAACTTAAAGTCTGCCCATCGAATAGGAAGGCTTTGTGGATGAGCAGAATACTGATCTGATTCATTTCTGAATCGGTGTGTGTTCTCTGATGTGGAGACAAATAGGATGAAAACTGCAGGCACTAGAGCAGCCTGGAAACCTGGAAGCTTTAAACCACCGGAAGTCATCAATGATACTTCTCCGCTGCTCCACCAGAGGCCATCATAGCTCTACTGTAAATGTTTCTACTGGCCCTAATTCTTGCTCTTGCAGCCCGAGATTGATTGATTGGTTGTACTGACTATGTTTGGATGTATTCATATGAAGCCCAGATGCCTGATCCTTACAGTGGGGGGCTAAAGCAGTACTGTTTGGTTGTTTGGCTCCATGTATAAAATAATTGGCATAAATCCAGCCATTCAAACTTCAGTTTTTGTTTTTTGTTTTAAATCAAGCATTCATTGAGACCTTGGTGCCTCTTGTATATTGATACTTTATATCAGGACAATTTGCAAACATGAGTTCAGGTCCCAAATTGTGCCAGTTATGGGTATTTTTTTGCTTTATAGATAGTATAATGAACCTGTGACATGACAGAAAGGTTCTTTCTAGGGTTCAATTTGATAGGATTTGATAGGATTGAGGTTAATCTTGTCACATGATTGTAAAATCTGCATACCTACGGTGCTTGTATGTGTTGAAGCTGCTAGTGTTTCCAGTTTGTTCTCTATACAGGAGTACTTATAGACAGATGAGAAGAAGCTAAAGTGTTTTACTTGAACAAAACTGTTATTACTGCAAAGTTTTAGATTTGAAGAATTTCTGTGTTATACAGTCACGGTTGAAAAATAAAATGCTGCTTCTGTCATTTTTGTGCTTTTAAATATCAGAACATTATGAAAAATGATCCGAACATTTCCAAAAATTAGACAAACCTAACTTTAGGTGGACACGTCACACACTGTGTCATGATTTCCATCCATCCAATGAGGTAAAATACACAAAAAACTAAGTACACCCAGTGGTTTAGTGGCTTGTAAAACCATTTTTGGTAGCGATTATTTGTAGTAATTGTTTTCTTTATGACTTTGTCAGTGTCTCACATTATTGTGGAGGATTTTTGGCCCACTCTTCTATACAATGTTGCTTCATTCATTGAGGGTTGCGAACTTTGACTGAGTCATCTTGTTATCGGTTTGCTTCTAATTTATTTGGGATTATCAACTTCTGTTGGAATCGAGCTGTCAGACACATGGCTTCACATTTGACTCTAGAATATTTTGGTATAGTGAGGAGTTTATGGTCAACTGCAAAGTACCCAGGTCCTGAGGCTGGCAAATAAGCCCAAATCATCATCCCTCCACCACCGTGCTGATATTCAGTATGAGGTTTATGTGCTGACACGCTCTGTTTGGTTTCACCAAAATTGCTGCAATGCAAGTAGGAAAAACCTCTCTAAGTTGGTTTCCTCTATATGAAGTAAACTGTTCCAAGTCTCATGGTTTTTTCTTATGCAACTTTGTGAATCTAGGTCATGCTGTCATGTCCTTTTTTAGACAAAAGAAGCTTTGTCACGTCAACCCTTTCAAACAAGTCGGACTCGTTCAGTCTTTTTCTAATTGCTCTGTCATGCCCTTTAACATTTAACATTCTAAGTGACGCCTGTCGAGTCTGAGATGTAGTTTCTCTGAGCATCGTAAGGGCTGACCCCAGGGTGAATTTGCTGGAACATCACTCCTGGGAAGACTGCAAATTGTCTTGAATGTTTTCCACTTGTGAAAAATCTTTATATATTTGGAAATGGCCTTGTAACCCTCCTCAGATTGATGGGCAGCAATAATTGTTTCACCCAGATCACTTCTGATCTCTTCCTGGGCGCTGTGTTAACACACAGTCCAAAAACATGCAGTTTGTGGGGATAGGTTAATTGGAAAATCTAAATTGCCCATAGGTATGAATGTGGGACATTGAATGCGAATGGTTGTCTGTCTATGTGTGTTGGCCCTGCGACAGACTGCCAACCTTCCAGGGTGTACCCCGCCTCCCGCCCTAAGACAGCTGGGATAGGCTCCAGCGCCCCCCGCGACCCTGAAAAGGATAAGCGGAAGTGAATGGATGGATGGATGGATATTTTTTGGGTTAAATAAATTGAAACCCTTATTTTCTAATAATTCCTGTGACTCCTCCTGCTTTTCAACTCGGTCCATCACAATAATCAAGGTATCTCATTCAGTTTACTGAGCACATGCAGCGATGTAGACCAAAGATGACTTTCAGTTCACATGACCACATATGTTTCATTTATTTGAAAGGTTATCTGATCTTTCAAAAGCACAGCAACCATGTGACCTATGACACCAAACTGAAGACAAGGAGAGGCTGATGCAGTCACTAGATCAGTGTTACACTAGTTCAGTCAGCACTTCGAAACATTATATAACTCACGAGGAAACATTAGAGAAATGATCTGTGAATGAGGAAATGTGAGTGATGTGTGCAACGCAACGAACTGATGAGTAGTCTATCGAGCAGGTACGCTCAAACTATTGCTAATTTTCCAAACCTCTGTTCTTTAATCCCTGCATCTGTTTGTTTTTCCTTCTCAGTTGCTGTTTTTTTAAAGAATGTGAATGAATTTGTGACTGCTACTGTTTTTATGTTTAACAAGAGAGCCTTTTCCTCTCACAAATATCTCTTTATTGTTATTGTGTATGCACAGTGAATTCATGAGTGCTCCGCAGCAACTGTGCAGGAATAAAATATAAATAGTAAGACAGCAGGAATAAATAACAAACAACAGGAATATATACAAAACTAGGCGAATATATACAAAACAATAGAAAAGGCACACATTAAAAGGAAAGGGTTGCAAAGTGCTTGGAAGTAGAGCGAAGAAATGAGTTGATCTGAATGGACACACCGGTGGTGCAGGTGGTGCAGGTGTTGCTTGGCCTTCTTTACCAGGCCGATGGTGTTGTGGGTGCAGGTGAGTTCGGCAGAGTCCCCAGAAACCCGAAGGTGGAGACAAATTTCAGCCATTCTTCATTCATAATAAGAGGGCAGTGGACCCGTCTGTGCCTCCTGAAGTCTGTGATGAGTTCTTTCATTTTAAGGACGTTCAGCTTCACCAGCAAATTCTCTACCTCCACCGTGTATGCTGTCTCATCTCCATCATAGATGACCCAACTACAATGGTAGTTCAATCGGCATACTTGAAGATGATGTTGGCTGGCTGAATTGGTGTACAGTCATATGTGTGCAGGGCAAACCGCAGGGGGCTGAGACCGCGGCCCTGTGAGGATCCAGTGCTGAGTGACAGTTGGTGAGGAAATCAAAGCATCATAGTTGCCATGGCATTTTGAGTATGTTTGACCAGGAGTTGCTCAAACTTTTGAGAATGTAAAATGTCACCACCGAGGGATGCAGGTGTTGCAGGTCCTCATTCAGTGACACAATGGCAAAGGCTCGTCATCTAATGCGGGTGTCTGCCTGAAATGCCATTTTCGGTGTCAGATCACTGCTGAATCATGCAGAAGAAGCTTTATGTTGGTATCTGGGGACTTTCATTGACAATTATGCAACTGTTTTTCCACGGCTGCTTCAGATAACCTTTGTGCTACAGAAATGTTAGATAGTGAACAAGCCTCACATGACATAATTGACAGCACACTGTTTATTTTCTGTGCTGAGCTGCCTCAGGTGACACTAACAACACAGTGAGTTCTGCGGTCCTGTCTGCATATCAGTTTAAATTTTTGTATTTCAAAATGACAAATTAGAACATTTAATAAAGTAGAGTAACAGGGACAGAACTATTTTATATTTCACTCACTCATTAGGTAGAGCTTGCTAGTACTGAGTTAAATTTTCAAATTCAGATAACTTTATTAATCCCAAAGGAGGGCAGTTTGTTTCCAGCTTACTCACACAATCTAGAGTCTTTAAACACCAAGCACTAATTACTATAGCATGTCAAGGCACAGATCAACAAACAATGATGCTTAATATTAAAATTAACAATACAATAATTAAATAGAATAACAAGGACATGTGTCTAAAAATGCACAAAGAAGGTCTTATACCTGAGAGAATGAAGGATTTTTAGTCTCTATTTGTTCTACACTGGAGTACAACGTAGCAGTGACCTGAGAGCAGCTTCCTGTACTCAGATGACACACATGGTCAGGATGTAAAATAATGTTTTTGGAGAAGGTGTTAGCAGATGCTGTGGGAAGTTTTACCCTGAACAGATAAAAAAAAAAAAACAACTAAACATTCAAATAAAAAAAAAAAAACAACTAAACAAGCAGATGAAATAAAATGTTAAAAGACTTCAATAAATGAGTAATAAAAATGAGAAACTTTCCTCTTCAGAATTGCTTTAATCCTTCGTAGCATAGATTTGACAGGGAGCGTTGCTCTTGAAACTTTGGCCCATTATAAGACGATACCATCACATAGTTGCTGCAGATTGGTCAGCTGCCCATTCATAATGAGAATATCCTGTTCCACCACATCCCTAAGGTGCTCAGTTGGAGTTATATAACAAGCCATCAGAAGATGATGCACTGCAGGTCTGTGGGTTTTAAACGATGCTCATTTGGTAGTATGGGATCCAACTTGTGCCTAGAAACTATTCCCCACACCATCACACCACCATCAGCAGCCTGAACTGTTGATACAAAGTAGTATGGATTCATGCATTCATGTTGTTTACACTAAATTTGCAACCCTGCCATCTGAATGTTACAGCAGCAACACCTGGTGTGGTCTTCTGCTGCTCTAGCCCATCTGCTTCAGAGATGCTCTTCTGCATACTTGGTTTAATCTGACTTGCTTTTTTCTTCTGATCAGCTCAAACCAGTTTGGCCATCCATCTCTGACCTCTGACACCAAAACATTTTTACGCAGAGAACTGCCTCAGTGGATGTTTTCTCCTTTTTAGGCCATTCTCTGTAAAACCCACAGATGGCTGGTTTGATAAGCAGTTTCTGAAATACTAAAGCTTAACAGTCTAGCAGCAACAATCATGTTATGTTCAAAGTCACTTAAATCTCCTTTCTTCTTCATTTTGATGCCTATTTTGAACTTCAGCAGATCACCTTGACCATGTTTAAATGCCTGCGTGCAGATGCTCCTGTTTCGGCAAGCAAATAAGTTTTTGTGTATACCGTGTTAACCGTGCATTAAAAATAAGCATTTTAAAGATTTTAATGTTCAGATCATGCCTGACAAACAAGCATTTGTTATCTAAAAGACACCCAGAAATGCTGTGGAACTATTCAGTAGATCAGATCAGCAACGGCAGTCATTTCAGGTCACAGTACTCATGTTCCACATCATATAAAATTATGTAATTACAAAGTCACAAGGGCTGTTTTTCAAAACCCGCAGCTCAAACCAAGCATCACAAGTACTATCAGTCATCTCTAGTTAGTTTCACTTTATGTATTATTCTTATGTGTAACACATTCTAATAGTAGTTACTTTTAAATTAATTAAAATAATTTGCACATCATCTTTAGAGGAGGAGATAGCTCAGTAGGTAGAGTGCCTGCCTCATGATCAGAAGGTTGGGGGTTCAGGTACCCCTGAGCAAGGTGCCGTCTATACACTGCTCCCTGGGCGCCTGACTGATGGCAGCCCACTGCTTCACTGAGTGAATGGGTCAAATGCAGAGAAGTCATTTCCCTCTGGGGGACTATTAAGGGATTCTTCTTCTTTATCTCTCGACAAAAGCAAAGAAAAGAAATGACAAACAACTGTTAAAATGCTAAGCTGATTGAGAGTTTAAAAAAAAAAAAGACAGTGCAATTACGCCATAAAACATCATTTGAAATCACAAATCAGTCCAAAAAAAATCTTCCCGACATGGTTTTGTTTTTCTCATATTTGGTTTCAGTGAATTTGAGATAAGGCACTTTTGTTATCAGTGTTCTGGACAGACTGCTGAAAGGATCCAAGCAAGCGTGCCTACATTCAGCTATCTGATGTTTTTTAAGAACTATCTTCATTGATTATCTCACATTTTTGGCCAAAGGAAGAATGCTGTTCTTCCTTTGGTTACATAATATCCTGTGTAACGTCCAAAAATTACATAATATCATGATAAAGTGAAAGTACAGCCACCAATCAATTGTAGGGCTTTGCTATCAAAATATAATAATATTCACAAAAGATAGCAGACAGCTTATTCTTTTAGAAAAAGGCTTGTTTGGAAGGGTAGCCATGAGAAAACATTGGGGGGGGGGTTTACCTTGGAGTCATTGAGTCAACCATGAGCATCTCTGTATATCAAAGTACTCCAGAGTCAAATGCAAGGTCATTTGTCCTACAGGTAAAGCTTGAGAATCTAAAACTTCAGAAATGACAGAGAGAATTTGACATTTGTAGTTTGACATAATACTTAAGTTTTGCACCCTGACAATGAGGAAGTTATTCACCACCATGGATCAGTTTTATGAGTGTGTGCACCTTTTTCTGTTATATTTTACTGTGAACTTTCCTCTCCCTTTATTCCCCACAAGTAAGTTAATAAACCACCTTCAATTAACCTAGTTTTAATAGTGTCAGGAAATTAAAAATTTACTTGATTATTGGATTGACTTACCCAACCAGCAATACTACATGAGCTTTGCTGTAACAGATTCACCTGTGCCTGTGCCTTTTAAAGCAGGCATAAGTGCAACATGCTGCGGCCTCAGGTCACTGGAGATTTCACTGTCCAAGTACAACAGTCCAGCACAGGAACTACACGCCTCATTAAATGCTGGAATGCTTAAAGCTCATTATGTAACCCAAATACATAAGCAGACACGGGAGAACAGCAAATCCACAAATCTGCTGTGCACCCTGGAGATCAGTGTAGCCTTTACATGCTCTGAAACTAACATTAATGTGGATATTTAACATAAACCTGATGATATTCACTTTAAAAGAGCAGAGTTTTATGTGATACGAGAGTAGTTCTTATCACAAAACAACAGAGATTAGTTCAAACTGATCAAACACACAGCTTTAACTCCTGCGATATGAAAAACTGCTTTTTTATGTCTGCGTAGATTCGCAGTCATCTAGGTCATGGTAGACTTAACAGCTTTAAATGAATTCGAGTGAACTTCTTTACATCAGAAAAAAGGAGACACGGACAGGTTTTTCTTTTTAACAGCTTCATTAGTTGACCAATGTGAAACTCGGGTATATTTGATGTGAATTTGGGACGGTGTTTTCTGTTTGTACTAAGCACTGAATGAAACACAAACACACACACACACAGATTTATTTTTTTTAAAGGTATTTTAAATATATAAAAACACACATACCGGTATTTATATAAACTTTGCAAAGAACCACCAGAATATTTAAACATACATGATCTCTGAATGAAATTTAACACATATTTACGGATTCATTACTCTACTTGCTTACATCCTTTTTACATTTAAGTATAATCCCTCTCTCACTCTCTGCAGCTTTAAACATAATCGGTGGGCGGGACCTCAATCAAATCACTTTCCCTGTTTATTTCCTCTCCAGGTCCCTCGGCTGTCTGAGGTACTTCAACTTCTGTCGAGTCATTTTTAACCTCTTGAGCCTCATTTTCTGTTTTGCCTTGCTCCGCTCTTTCTAGCTCTATCTTAAGTTGCTGTTTCTCGTTTAGTATTATTGTGTCCTCAATTGCTCTTTGCTACTCCTCTCTCTCTTTCCTCTCTTTTTCAGCCTTCTCCATCTTTTCCTGCTTCTTCAGCTTCCAGAAGAATCGCAGATTTCTCTCAGGGTATGTCACGTTGGCCAGTGGCAGCTTAAATATCCTTTCGGTCCCCGTGGTTAAGAGAAGGAAAGTCAGGGCAGACAGGCAGAAAGGCCAGGTGCAGGCTGGTAGACCAAACTGTGAATTAAAAAAAAAAAAAAACAGTTGTGCAACATGTTTTAATGGTTTTTTTTAGCAGTTTGTATAAAAATAGGAGTGAGAATAAAGTCTACTTACCCTGGACATGATGTTGGCGATGGCCGCGCCAAGGTATGCGCAGAAAAAAGCTGCAGAGGAGGAGGGAAATATTGTTTGATGTGTGATTACAAATAACAGCCTTTGTTTGGTAAGGTTACAAATGGTTGCATGTCATTTGGCCTTATTTTGCAGATAAGAAAATTCATTTTTCTAATTTGTTTTTTACTCACCACATGTGATAGCAAGCAGATGCACTTGCCAGGTGAGAGCATAAAACATTCCTCCAATGGCGATGCAGGCTAACACACAGTTGTATCCCCAGAGGCCAAAGTAAATGTCTGCAAACGGAGCTGCCAGAGCCAGACCTGCAAAATATTTAGTAACTGTTACCAGAGAAGTACCAGAGAGTTCAACTGAAGAGTGGTTTATCTTGATAAATTAAAACCCTCCTGATCATTTTGCACGAATTATTATTATTATTTTTTTATACTGATAGTAGTCTAGAATTAATTCCTTCAATATGTAAAGAAACAAAAAAAAAAGATAAGAGTGAAACTCAACAAGTTTTACATGACATGTCGTTTTTTTTACACACTGATATCAGCCGCCTGGTTAGACACTGTGACATCCTCTCACCTGAAACCATTCCCACTGCAGATCCCAGGACAGCATGAGCACAGGTGATGGGGGAGGAGATAAAGAGGGAGATGATGAAGATGCCTCCGGTCCAAGGGTTGTCACAGCCATAGACCTGGCCTATTCCTACTGGCACTGACATGAAGAGCTGAAAGTGTAAAGACAGAAATGTTAAGCCTGCATTATTATATGTGCAGGTGTATATAACTTGTGAACAACTTAAAGTTGCATATTTAGTTAACAACATAGCTCCACATTATAGCTGTAAGACCATGACTGCTGAAGTTAAAAATGCTGAGAAATCTGCACATCATCGTTTCCTCTCAGCTACCTTTGGTACGTCAAGTTCAGCCCAGGTGATGTTGGGCAGCTCCGAGCGTGGCTGAATGAGGACTTGGGGGAAGTAGTTGTTGTAGTGGCTGGTGGCAACCATGTGGAGACACACCAGGATGTTAAAGGGCAGGGTGAAAACAGGAAGATCCCAACGACTGTTGATGGATGCCAGGGCACTGGACACAATCGGGCTGGACAGGAAAAGGCATAAATTAGAATCTGTTCCACATTTAACTTACAAAATGACCCATATATGTTCATTCACACTGGTCTGCCCCAATGTTAAAATCACGGAAAGGCAGCGTAAATAACACCTGTATTGTTCTTCTGGAAAAATCTTGGGTCCTGGCCTTCATACCGCCCACCGAAACATTGTCGTAGATGGAGTCTGCCCTGACAGGAACACCCTCCCGCTGCAGAACAATGAACCCCAACTACTCAAGAATGCTTTGAAGAGTTTGCACTCTGATCAAACATCCGTGAGATGTCCTGGAACAAGCCTGATCCATAATACCAGGGAGTGCTGCTAATATCTCAGTGCTAAACACTACAGGAGGCACCCAGACATCCTGTGGTTATATTGTTATGACTAATCGATGTAGATCAATCATTCCCACTTGTTTCTACACATTTCCTGCTTTCAGCAGCACAGATGACAGATCTGTGTGTGACTGATATATTATCTTTTGTCTAAAACCACAGCAATTAGTTTGTATTATTTATTTATTCATTTGTTTTGCTTTTATTATGATTTCTCAGAACAATACGCTATTATAACACAAAAAACTTATACCTGATGGCATTCATGAGTCATGATTGGCTTATCTACTTTTCTACCTTTCACTTTTTATGACATAAACCTAGTGCACAGTTTCACCATTCCTCGGTCGATCTGCTTACCACATCATGGACATAAAGATGTTCGGCAGAAGAAGCCACCAGTACCAGTTTCCTGCGTTAGAGAACACGGCCATCAGCAGACCCACCAGGATCCCGTTGTAGCCGTACAGCCCTGCAGCTATTGCACCCCTGCAGGAAAGTTATTTGAATTCAGTTTTTTTCTAGCTCAAACCACATGACAAATTTTCTTTTACTGCCAAGCAGATAATCATCAAGAATAACTTCTCGGCAGCCTTCTTGTATTGGGATTGACAGTATTTAAAGATAGCATCAGTTAGGTGACAAAAAAAAAAAAAAAACAGCTGAGGGCTCCCACCTGCTCTGTTGCAACAGGAGAGCGGAAATGGTTGCAAAGAGTGTGCCGACAAAGCCATTTAGGGCCCACCAGTAGTTCTGCAGGATGAGGCCGGCAAAAATGACGAGACCACTCAGGGGATTGTTGACAAACATCACCTGGGCCGCACCACGCAAGACCCAATCCAGCAGCTGCAGCAGGAAGAACTGCTCTGAAAGATGTGACAGTGGGAGATAGTTGACTGCCAGCAAACACTTTACATCTTCAAAGGCTGTGAAAAGGTCACTAACATAATCAGCAGAGAGGATATGCATGTGAGAGACTGCCAAAGATGTCGTCTTCTATACAAACCGTCTCATGTATGGAGAGTTAATGTGTAACTACACATTAAACTCAATAGTGCTGCTTGTCTCAAGGGCACATTTTCTAGTTCATGATTTCTGTCACTGCTAGGAAATACTGAAATACATGGAATTTCATGGTAGTCCTTTATTTATGTTTTCTGGTGAAAGTACTTCAGTTATGCCAGTTGCAATTTTTCACTATTTTTGAAGCGTACTGGTTAATCCTACCAGTCGCAACACCCACACTTTGATTAACTGACTCATTGCACGCTCCTATGAAAAAGCAGCGATAACAGTGGGAAAGTTTTCTACAAGATAGCATGGCCAAAATATTTTTAGTTAACCAAACTATATTATGCTCCAGGTCAGCTTTATTATACATCCTCCACTGTTGGCAAAACTACTTTCTATTTAGTTCCAAACTTTAAAATATGTTAATTGAACAGTCACTGTGGGGATCAGGGATTTTACTTCTACTTGTCAGAGTAAGCTGCTGAAGTTAACCTACTTTCCATCCATTTTCCAAACACCTCCATGTCTCCAGAGAAGTAGGACACTCCTTTGAGGAAGCAGGCTCTGGCTTTCTGCAGGGCTGTTTTTCCTGCTTGGTCCTCTTGCCTATCCTCCAGGGAGTTCCCATTCCGAGACGGTAAGTCAGGGGGCGCCATCAGGGGCTGGAGCTCCTGAAGTGACCAATATGTTCAGAAATTAATTTCAGAAATACAGTTTGAGTCATGATAAGTTGAGGCGAAAAATGAACACAGACTAACAGTGAAGCTGATGTCAGAAACACTGGAGGACGGTGCGTCAGAACTGGAGCTGCTGGTAATCTTCTGAAGTTCCTGACAGTGCAGAGATGTAGCTGTTACTCAGCAGCAAACACAGTCTTCCTATACCCTGTACCTATATGACCATTTATATATAACAAGCTATACCACAGGCATATATAATGACTGCACGTGAATGCGTTTTGATTACTGGTATGTTGGTAGCGGTCACGTTTCTGTGCTTCAAAGTCATTCTATGTCATTATTAAGTGTGGCCTGTGAAATATCCCCTGAGGGACAATGAATGATTTATTACTGTTTCTGCACCTTTGTTCTATCAAAATTTATTTTAAAAAATTGAAAAATGCTATCTGGTATTTAAGGATATGTTTTTGATCAATGATTTAAAGGATTTTATTTGCTGAGATGCTAAATTAGATGGAACCCTTTTAACCCTTTATTTTAAATTCGTATTTAAACTTGAGACCTACTGGAGGACATTACAACACTTTTTTTTTCAGTGTCTTTATTTTTGTTACTTTTTCCCACATCGTTTGTTGTTCTTGTGCAAATAAAATTACCGAATGCCTTTACCTTGCTTTTTCTTACATTCTGTTTAAGAATTTGTGCTAAATTCTGTCTTATAATTAATCATTTTCTTTGTAAAATGGAGTAATAAACTGAGCTAACACCAGACCTCTAATCTTCCACAGATATTTGTTGATCTGAGAAAAATCATTATCTGCCCTGCTGGACTTCCCGAGGCTTTGTCAAACACCAGTGCCCCTACCTTTGTGCAGTTTGGTCCAGGCATTTGTCCCAGAAAAGTCAGAGACAGCTGCCAGTTTCTCTAGAGCTGATCTAGAGATCCTTCAGCTGAAGGCTTTTATACTGTAGTTACAGGTTCCAAAGAAAACTCCACCTCATCTCTCCCTCACATCCACCTCTTCATCTCACGTGCATCCTCTGCAGGAATCATCGGAATTCAGCAGTGATAGTTGGCGCCTCACTCAAAGCGTCCTGGAGTCCTAAACTACAAAGAAATAAAAAAGAAGAAAACTCTGTAACATTTCCACAATTTTAGAAAAAAAAAACCCAGTTTTAAATAATTTTATTTATTAAAAATCACTCTCGGGAAAATGTACTCCACCCTAGAGAATGATTGCCAATGAACTATCACACAAATAAGAGCTCATCCAGATAAATGACAGAGAAGTTTGTAATATAAAGTAACATAAGGATAAGCGAGGCATGACTCCCACTGTGCTTGAATTGATTTTGTTTAATCTGCTGCACTTTATCACCATCACCGCATATCCAACTAACATTACTATAACCAGCCGACACACATGTACTTAAAGATTAACGATGAAACTGAAGATTGGTTTCTTTGTTCTTTTAGCATATATTTTTAAACATAATTATAATGTAATGGCAGAGATGATTAGCAGCCCTGATTGCTGCAGAGTTTCACTCATTGCTGGAGATGATAGATGAGTTTGAAGATGAGGGCGTGAGTGAACAACATACAGGTTTGGCGAAATATTTTTGTCAAAACAGAACGCACTAGAACTTTCCATCAACGGTTATTCAAAAGCTCTTTTGGTGCTATATTTATGGTGTTTATGTTTGATATCTGATATAGGCTAATCTTCTAATCTAATGGCAAAAAAACAACAACAAAAAAACAGTTAAACTTTGGCCAATCCACCCACAGCTACTTCTACTACTTCACACCATGTAAAAGTAGCTTTTTTTTTCCAGCTCTGAGCTCATTGAATTTACTCAGTAATCTAAATGTTCATATTGAATGAGTAAGGTGACATTACAGGACCCTGTGTCAGCAGAAGACAGATCACCCTGTTCGTTTCAGGACCTTTCCAGGTTATTGAATGTACTATAACAGCTTCAGTGAGCTGTGACAAGCAGGTCAGCTTGATTTCAGATTTACAGGACAGTCGACTTGTGGTACACATGTCTTTATGTATAGGAAAAGACGCGCAATTTAGGGACCAGATGACAATTCAAAATATAATGGTAATTAATTCAGAAAAGGCTTCTGCACATTCAGACCACGTCCCATCTGTCTTTGTCATTGGATAATGGAAACCTAACAAAAAAACTTTAAAACTTAAAAAAGATTTTAAAGTGTCAAAATTAGCTGTTTCTGAGATAAAAAAAAAATACAAATAAAGAGCATATGTTAGACATGATCCAAATCCATGCACTTTACCAAACTATCCCCAAAACTTTTTACCTAACTGTGTTCAAAACCTTTTATAAAAGGACTCATTTAATGAGAAACACTCATGAATTCAACATGCTGTCTGATTAAAGCAAAAGACAGCGTGACATTGACATCTAGTGGAACCAGGTTGAATTACACATCAGTCCTGCCTTCATTACGCTACCTCCTCCTTCCATAATGATTATTTGACCTGGATGCCTCACATTGCAACAAACCGGAACATTCCTTTAGCATTCATAAACATATCTCTATCATAACTAAACCTACTCTTTTTATTCCAATTTCTCTATAGAACGGTCATAAAAGGTTACAAGAAGCAGCATTTGCCAATTTCTGTGCATTTTTATTTGTACACAAGATGGTGAGGGCTGTGTTTGCATGTGTTTATCGCTTCTTATTATTTTCTTTGACTTATCTCTCTCGCGCTCTCTCTTTGTGTGTGTGTGTGTGTGTGTGTGTGTGTGTGTGTGTGTGTGTGTGTGTGTGTGTGTGTGTGTGTGTGTGTGTGTGTGTGTGTGTGTGTGTGTGTGACTGTGTCT
>VURO01000304.1:8620-22658 GCA_015108175.1 Pelvicachromis taeniatus | reverse complement strand
AGCAAAGTGAGTTCTTTGTCAGTGTTTCCTGTTAGGAGGAGTCTATGCAAAACTTGGACACAGTGTCTCTTTTTAAATGAGCGCAGAGGATGGTAGAGAACAAAAAACAACATGTTGGACTACAGGACAGGACTGCTGCTTTTAGCTCTCTGCTGGGCAGGTGAAGACTGTCACTGATCTCAGTATTGATATGCTTTGTTTCTGTTTGTGACACAATTTCATTCAGGTGATTTTTTTTAAATATCTTACCAGGTGCTGATGGTCAGACTCTGACACAATCTGAACCCATCATTAAAAGGCCCGGGGAATCTCACAGATTAACCTGCACAGCCTCTGGATTCACATTCAGAGACTACTGGATGGGCTGGGTCAGACAGGCTCCTGGAAAAGGACCAGAGTGGATTGCTTTTATAAGCACTTCAACTTATAGTTATGCTACGTCTTACTCCCAGTCGGTCCAGGGTAGATTCACCATCTCCAGAGATGATTCCAGCAGTAAACTCTATCTACAGATGAACAGCTTGAAGACTGAGGACACAGCAGTTTATTACTGTGCCCGAGAGACACAGTGAGAGAAGGCAATAGAAAGGCCATACAAAAACTACTTCCTCTATTACTCAATATTTGGTAAACTCAGGGCCTTTTTCCTACATTTTTAAACATTCATGGTAAAAATGTCATCATTAATTAGTAATACAATATCTCTTGCTCAGTGTCGCCTTGTTTGAATTTAGGGTCTGAATGTACAGCAACAATTTTGTTGTATTGTTAAGTTAGCAAAAGTCACTGAACAAATTAAACCTGATATGTTGACCAGTTTGGAGAAGGTCCCATTAAACTCACACTAACTTCAACATCACAACAGAGAGAATTTGGCATGCCCATTAAAAGACAATATAAACACAAATTCCAACACATTAAAAAAGAAACTACATTCTTTTAAAAATCAATAAAACTATTTATTTAAAACGTACAGTGCAGTTTAACATAGTTCAGGTACAAAACGTGAAATTGATGTAACGCACATAAGTTTGTAGCTATTGCTAATTTTCAACAATAGTCTCTTGTTGGGCTTACAATCAAATTAGGTGCATTTTACAGTAAAACATGCCTTTCCATATAACCAAATTACATCATAAATACAATTTACATCATTAATAAACAATTTCAAATAAAATAAAACATCCAATAAAAATAAAATAAAAATATAATAAAACTATATGATAATTGATAATGACACATCCAGTGTCATTATCACTTATCTTATAGATTACTGATAAGTACGTCACTATCTAAACACTTCTAAACAATATCAACAAATAATTCCAGCATTTTATCGTGTATTGTTGTGATGAAGACATTCACAATGTTATGAAGATGTCAGTGTCACAGATCATTCTACATTTGCAAAGTTACGGTGTGGTTTCAGAAGATCTTATCTGTAACTATTATTTGATTTCAGTGAATCAGCTGGTCAGGGTGGAGAGAAATGTGCTGTTTGAATATTAAACAATAATCTGCAGGCCATCACCTCTTGATTAACAAAAACATGAATCTCAATAAACTGAGCTATATATTTTTTTGTAGAGTAAAAGTTATTCAGACATATGACAATGTGACAACATGAAGATTTTTGTAAACTTTAGTATGTGTATTAAACTACAGTATATTCACCCAAAAACAGACAAAGAAACTATATACTTTGTGAGATCATAGAGCCAACTACTGAAGTATAAACTAATCATCAGAATAGGGATAAAGGATGATGAACATCAGATACTGTTGATGTGCTCAACTTTTCCCACAAAGCCATCTTTAGAGTTTATGGTCTGAAAAAAAAGAAATATCCAGTGAGCAGATTTTTTTAGTATAAGATACAACAGTATTACTTCTATTAAAAGGATTGTTTCAGAAAACACTGTGAAGTAAATCCCAGAGTAATTTACAAAAAGTGGAAATGAGACTTACTGACTTAATGAGAAATACTGTTTATTTCTTATGTGAAGATTAAACAAAGTTAAAAGAGACTATTCACAATATTGTCTGCCATTGGGTAACAGAGTTTTTTGAATAACAAATAAGGGAGGTCTATGCAAAGTTTAGCTTCTTTATTAACATGTTACAACCAACTCTCATTTAGTTTGTTACAGAACATCGACAGGTCAATTTTTAACCATACAAACAATAAATCGTTATAAATTATGGAATATATGATTTTTTGGAGTTTATTATTCATTATTTTTCTCCAAGGTAGGACAAATATTTGTTCTTTAGAATATGTAGACAAGTCTAATTCATAATGAGCAAACTTTCCTTTACGTTTGTTTGTTTTGTTTTGTATATTTGCAGGAGTTTGGAGTGAGATCAAACTGGAGCAGTCTCCCTCTGAGGTGAAAAGACCTGGAGAGAGAGTGAAGATGTTATGTACCCCTTCTGGTTATAGCTTGACAAGCCACAATATACACTGGATACGACAGAGGCCGGGCAGAGCTATGGAGTGGATTGGGTATATGAGCACGGGCAATAATAATCCTAGGTATGGCAGTTCTTTTCAAAGTCGTTTCATCATCACTGAAGAAGACTCCAGCAGCAGACAGTACCTCGAGATCAAGAGTCTGACAGCTGAAGATTTGGCTGTTTACTTCTGTGCCCGTGAAAGCACAGTGACAGAAAACAGAAGAACAGCTGTACAAAAACTCTGAAACAGCCATGTGACCTAGATGATTTTGAAGTTTCTCTTCAAATAAATAAATAAATAATGAATAAATTAACAAAAAACTCTCTACAGATATATGTATATATATATTTTTACTGTAATAAAATTAGATTGTATTAATGATGTATGCTAAATTGACAGTGTAAAAAGGACAGCTGAATTTAAGCAATGACCTGAAGAGACAGGATATCTTCGAGAAGTAAAACTATTAACTGATGTGTTACTGGAAGGTGTGTATGGATGACCCCGTCTTTATTCGATTAAGATTTATTCCTTATCTTATTTGCTTATATTTTCTCTTTTTGCATGTGTTAAAAGGACCCATATAATATTTGTATACCAATATACTTATAAATCATGAATTAACTGACAGTAACCTGGTAAATGTGTCACTTATATAAAGCAGAAAATGCCAAACCCAGTTATCACAGAGAAACATGAACACTGATCTGTTCAGTTTTTGGATTGTTGTTTCATTGATGTGTTGTATATGAACGAGTTATAAATCAAAGTTTTAGCTGTACATTTTCCACTCAGCCTCAATAAGTGGTTCCAATTAATACAAATAACTTTTCATATGTTTGATTTTGTGCAAAAATCACTGGCCTTTTCTACTATACAGCTTATAAAATGTGTGGAGTGGCGTTCACAGCACATCCAAAAAAAATGTTTTTTTGCTCTCTTACTGCTGTTGGCAGCTGGATATGTGCGATACGTGTGAACAGAAGACACATCCAGCCTCTCTGACTGTGCAGCCATCGTTTGACTATCATCTGTCAGGCCTCTGTTAGTGACTACTACACTTGGGCCAGAAAGCCAAGCAGAGATGGTCTAGAGACAAGGTTACAGCTTGACTATGTTAAACTATCCATCCATTCGCTTCCGGTTATCCTTTTCAGGGTCGCGCTGGGTGCTGGAGCCTATCCCAGCTGTCTTGGGGCAAGAGGCGGGGTACACCCTGGACAGGTCGCCAGTCTGTCGCAGGGCTAACACATATACACAGACAACCATTCACACTCACATTCACACCTATGGGCAATTTAGAGTTTCCAATTTACCTATCCCCACTAAGTGCATGTCTTTGGACTGTGGGAGGAAGTCGGAGGACCTGAGGAGAACTCAGGACCTTCTTCCTGTGAGGCAACAGTGCTAACCACCGTGCTGCCCTATATTAAACTATATTAACAACAAAACAACAAAAATTCACAGCTGAAAGTGCTGAGTACTAAAATCTGTAACTTGTTTTATTGCAATTACAATTGTATCGTCTATCAAATCAAAGTATTTGTAATGCTTGGCTGCTCCAGTTAAAGTTTCCAATGATGAATTATGTATTTGATTCTATGCAAACCTGTTGTCTTCCTGTATCATTCAGCTATAAACATTTGACAGACTGCAGCAGGGCGGAGTTTATGTGAAATAACATCTGTATCAAAAATATTGTTTTCTTTAGCTCTGTTTTTGTTCTCAGCAGCTGGAAGTGAGTGTGTTGTTTTTGTTTTTTTGTTTGTTATATAAGTCAATAAATGTTCAAAAAATGAATATTTCCTTTTACAACAAATGTGACCTCAGAGACTGTGCAGCCAGGTCAACCTCTGACAATCACCTGTCAGGTCTCTTATTCTGTGAGCAGCTATTGGACTCACTGGGTCAGACAACCTGCAGGAAAAAGACCGGGATGGATTGGAAAAGGATTTGCTGGACACACAACATACTCCAAAGATTCACTCAGAAACAAGTTCAGTATTTCCACAGACTCTTCCAGCAACAGAGTGACCCTAAGTGGACAGAATCTGCAGCCTGAAGACACTGCTGTATATTATGTGCTAGAGTCACAGTAACACAAAGCATCAGCAGCTCTGTACAAACAACCTCCAGTGCCTGAACAATTGAAACCACCACAGGAGGAGCTCTTGAACTACTGTTGCTTTTAAATACCAGTTCAGGGTTAAAGAGATAAACCCTGATATGATGAATTATTATTATTATTATTATTATTAAAGAAATACTTTTATATTTCTCCAGTATGAGTTTGCATTGAATATATGGCCAAATGATATCCAATATGCCCTCTTCCAGGGCATCAAATAGCATTATTTTAACAGAAGCTGAACACCATCACAGTCTTAAGCTCCCACTAAATAAATGTTCTCTATTAGGTGGATGACTGTGTGGTGGCAGCTTTTCACGTTTATCAGGTTTTTGCCATAATGCAGCCCATCAAGATTAGATTAGATTAAATTAGAGATTAAACTTTAATCTTTTTTTGAGAGAGTACAAATATAAGCATAAATATAGCATATTTACACATATACACATATATAATTACAGAATATATGCAGGTTATTTTAAATGACTTTACAATTTGTTTTCAATGTGGGAGGGGCATACTAAGTAGCTAGCTATAGAATATATGAATATCCACTGTCCAGTGAGTGAGAAGCACAGTGCAATGATGCACTGGACAGCAAAAAAGCTTGAATCAAGCTTTCCAGTGTGAGAGTTTGGATGTTCTCTGTGTTCTGCAGCTGCTTTGGCTTCCCCTCATAGTCCAAAGACACTCGTGTTAGGTTTACAGACAGGGTGTCATATTGTAGAGTGTTTAAAGTGAGGACGCAAAATACAGGACGCTAACACTAAGTCAAAAAAATCTTGCCTTTTATTTTGACTGAAAAAAGTCCAGTCCAAAATATAACAAATTGTAACACAATGTGCTTTGTGTTCAGTTTTGCTTCCTTTGCCTCATCAGTCACATTTAGCTCAGCTGTGTTTTCACCTGTGGCCTGTTCCCTAATGAACCCTTGTGTGTTTATATTATCTGCATCTCCCCTATCCCTCAATGCTGTGTATTCTGCTTGCCAGAATCTTGCCTAGTGTCTTCCCAGTTTTATTTTTGTTATCTGTGAATTTGCAATAAAGCTGCCTTTCAGTTTAGTTTTGCCTGTGAGTCCTGTATTTTTGGGTCCTATTGCGCCTGCCTCACACAGCAACAAACAGATAATATAAACAAAAAACTAAACAAAAAAAGGCAAAACTTTACAAGGAATAACTTATGTAAAAGAAATATAAATAAGAATTTTGATGAATGATCAGCATTTGATATTTAAATTATATGCAAACTGCATATTCACATAGTACTTGTGATATATACTGTGCAGTTATCACCTTCCTATGAGGAGGAGTCAATGCAAAATTTAAACGCTCATCATGTCTACTTAACTGACTGTAGGGAGAACAGCAGCGAACAAGCAATTTAACACGATGGACTACAGGGCAGGACTGCTTCTCTTAACTCTCTATTGGGCAGGTAAAGATTCTCTCTTCTTTTCAACTTCAATATGCATAAATTATATTTTTTGTAACCCTTCATAATTCACATAATTTTTGAAAACTCTTACCAGGTGTTGATGGTCAGACTCTGACGGAATCTGAACCAGTCACTAAAAGGCCTGGAGAGTCCCACAGATTGACCTGCACAGCCTCTGGATTCACACTCAGCAGCTACTACATGGCCTGGATGAGACAGGCTCCTGGAAAAGGACTGGAGTGGATTGCTTATATAGGCACTTCTAGTTCTCCTATCTATTATTCCCAGTCAGTCCAGGGTAGATTCATAGTTTCCAGAGATGACTCCAGCAGTAAAGTCTATCTACAGATGAACAGCTTGAAAACTGAGGACACAGCAGTTTATTACTGTGCTCGAGAGACACAGTGAGAGACAGGAATATAAATGCCATACAAAAACTACTTCCTCTATTTACTTTGACCACTGGGAACATTTAACAATTTCAGTGTCACTTTCCCGCATTTCAGCTTCTTTGACTTGTGCAGCAGATTACTGTAATTTCAAACAATTTGAACATTTCAATACTGTTAGATTTGTCTACCTTTTTGTTGTTTCATTTAAAGATAGCAGATGAATTCTTTAAAAAACCCCAGTTCATCTTGTCTATTAATTTTTTTCTCACTCCATTTTCTCTATTTTGTTTATTTCTAATTGTTCTAAAAAGGTTCCATTTTTAGGATGCATCATAGGACAGATCAGTTGAAAGAACTGAACATGATTTATCAAGCTATAGAAAAAAATTTATTTGGGGATTAGACTCCAATATCCCAGCACCCCGACACCAGTAACCCAGCACCTCGACACCAGTAACCCAGCACCCCGACACCAATATCCCAGCACCCCGACACCAATATCCCAGCACCCCGACACCAATATCCCAGCACCCCGACACAAATATCTCAGCACCCTGACACCAGTAACCAAGCACCCCGACACCAGTAACTCAGCACCCCAACCCCAATATCACAGCACCCCGACCCCAATATCCCAGCACACTGACACCAATAACCCAGCACCCTGACACCAATAACCCAGCACACTGACACCAATAACCCATCACCCTGATACCAGTCCCTCTTCATATCTGACTGCAGGTATGATGACAGAAAACAGTGGACTCAGTCTAACATGATGGACTGTATGATAGGGCGACAAAGTCTTCAAGTCTCTTCTTGGTAGTTGAAGCACTTCTTTGATGTTGATTTAACATGATCTGCTCTGTCCAGTTAAGTTTGCATGTGTTCATTGTCAGACATAATCTCGACCAACAGTTTCTAATCCGGTTTTGCTTCATCACTGCTTTTGTTTAGGTGGGCACCACTTTTTGCACAATTTTAGTAATAAAGAATTTGGAGAGATAAAAAAAAAACACAAGAAAAAAAGACACAAAATAGAAAAATAAAAAACATATTATTTCAGGTTAATAGCATCAATATCTCAAGACATATATGACCACAGTATTATTTTCACTCTTTTGAATAATAATCAGATATGATTATCTGATAAAGTCAGATGAAAAGGCAAGAGAGATCACTTTAGTTCGGCTTTAACCATTTTCCCTGTAGGTGTTATGCTGGATAGTTGGATATGTGAAGACCATTTAGGTGGATTTTTTTTAATAATGTGTGTGTGTTTCTGAATAAACGCTGAATAATCAGATCAGTGATACATGGAAATAATGATGTTTGCTTCCACTACTCTGTTTAGTATCTGTCTTATCAGGCTAGACTAAATATTTGCAGTCGAGAGACTCATGGGATGTCACTTGTCTGATCTCAGATTATTTTGTTTTGTATTTTGTTCTGTCTTATATATTTATTTCAGTGAGAGACATTATAAAAAGAATAGAGCTGCGTCTCAGGATATGTGAGTATTTCAGTCAGCTCAAGGCTGTTTTAACATCTCCAGAGACAGCAGTAAAAAGCACGTGTATCTGCAGATATGCAGAAAATGAAGCTTCTTATTGTTACTGTGCTCGATGGCCACAGAGGCTCATTTAAAGGGTGATCCAATCATATAGCACATACTACATTCTTATTTTGTCTTCCACAAAAATACACTTGTTATAACTGTTCTTTCAGGCAATCTTACTTATTACTATTTATAGGAAACTTTGAAAAAATGGACACCATTTAAATGATACTAATTGAGTCAAAATGTAATATTTATTTGAGAAGCACTTAGGTAGTGTACAGCAGGTATCTGGGTGTGTGTGTAACAGCAGTCTAATATAACATTAACTGAAATAATTCTCATAGTCCATTTTCACCTCATTGCTTGAACTTATAGTTGAAATACAAAGCAAAGTAACAACAGTAAAAAGAAGTCATCTGAGTCATCGGAGTCATCTGAGTGAGTAATGACATTAGAATCTAATAGGGTCATTTTTCATGCATGATTTCATGTTGTCTGTATAGGTGGTTTTTTTCACCAGGCTTCAGTTAGACCCCAATGAAAGCTTTATGCATTTGTATGCAAACTCATTGACTTCCTCTGTTATGCAGCCATAAAAGCTTCACATCAGACTGTGGCATGGAGTTCACATCATGACACGTTCGTCAAAAATCATGTTTTCTGTAGTTCTGTTACTGCTCTTAGCTACTTCGTGTGAGTCTCTTTAACATTCAGCAGTATTTGTTTTGTAATATAAACTGCAATTTATCACAAATCTTTTCTTTCACAGGTGTGGAGTGTGAACAGCTGACACAGCCAGCCTCAGAGACTGTGCGGCCAGGTCAACCTCTGACCATGACCTGTCAGACCTCTTATTCTGTTACTGGTGCCCACACAGCTTGGATCAGACAGCCTGCAGGGAAAGAACTGGAGTGGATCGGAATGGCACGTACTGGATCTACAACATACTACAAAGATTCACTTAAAAGCAAGTTCAGTATTTCCACAGATTCCTCCAACAACAGAGTGACGTTAAGTGGACAGAATGTGCAGCCAGAAGACACTGCTATGTATTACTGTGCCAGACTTACACACTGATACAAACAATCAGCAACTCTGTACAAAAACCCATCAAAGTCTCAATACTTAAATTCACCAGAGGAGGAGCCCCCAGACAACTTATTATGTTTTGACATGATTGTTAGAGGAAGAGACAGTCGATGTGAAACAGAAATTTACTTGTAAAAATATAAATAGATAATAATAATAATAATAATGTTATCCACGAATATAAAAAAAAAAATTCCAAAGAAGGAATGTTTTAAATCAATCTGAAGTATTTTCAGGTATTAGAGGAAAAAAAAGTAACATATGTAAACTGAACTGCAGCTGTGAACACTTTTTACACTGTATTTTTTTCCTTTTGTGTCTGGTCTTTTATCTAAGCAGCAAACCAGTCCAAGCAGATTTAAGAGTTTTTAAAAATTAAATATACCTTTTAAGTCTTCCTCCCACGGACCAAAGACATGCAGTTAGGGGTGTTAGGTCAATTCTCAACTGAATTTGAGTACAAATGTCTGTCTGTGTTAACAGACATTTGTCTGTTAACACAGACAGACATTTGGGAAGAGACAGGCCCTCTTCCCAAATTCTAAATAAAATCTATCAAGTTTAGGTTTAAACAATATATTTCATTAAATATGGGCAGGTAAACATCAGTGCATATATTTATTTCAGTAATCTGACAACATGGTGATTGCCCCATCTCATTAATGTTTTAACAAGTGTTTGCAAAACAGCAATCAACAACAATCAACATTCACAGAAATACCTGATATTCCATCTTTACCTGAGTACTTATATTAATTCAGAAAATTTGAATTTCACACATGCTTTCATGTTGCCCATGAGAGTTTCTATGCAAACTTGCTGACTTCCTCCCTTACTCAGGTATAAAAGCTTCACATCAGACTGTGGTGCACAGTTCAAATTGTGCCACATTTATCAAAAAACATGTTTTCTATAGTTCTCTTACTGCTCTTAGCCATTTCACGTGAGTCCCTTTAGAACATTCATCAGTATTTGTTTTATGATATAACCTGTAATTTGTCACAAAAAATGTTTTTCTTTAACAGGTGTGACGTGTGAACAGCTGACACAGCCAGCCTCAGAGACTGTGCAGCCAGGTCACCGTCTGACCATCAGCTGTCAGGTCTCTTATTCTGTTAGTGGCTACTACACAGCTTGGATCAGACAGCCTGCAGGGAAAGGGCTGGAGTGGATTGGAATGGCATGTACTGGATCTACAACATACTACAAAGATTCACTTAAAAGCAAGTTCAGCATTTCCACAGACTCTTCCAGCAACACAGTGACTTTAACTGGACAGAATGTGCAGCCTGAAGATACTGCTGTGTATTACTGTGCCAGACAGCCACACTGACACAAACAATCAGCAACTCTGTACAAAAACCCGTCAGAGCCTCAACATTTAAATTCACCAGAGGAGGCGCCCTCAGACCACTTATGAAAGTAGAGGCAGCCTGAATGGAAAAACAAATATGCACTGAAATTATAATGTAGAAATAAAAATACTAATATAAAAGAAAGAAAGTAATGTTTCTATTCGCCTCACAACAGTAACAAAGCTTCAGTCAAACTTCTGTAAAGAACATCTCTATTTACTCTCTGGCCTACATTCCCGACTGTCTGGGTTGCTAGCCAGTTCTTGCCATCACTACAGATTTCCCACTCGGTCAAACTCAATTATAATGGTATCACTCTGGTCCATTAATTTTCTCCATTGCTTTTTGCATGTCAAATTGCCTTATTTTCTTTTAGTTTAAACTCAATGTGTTCTTTCATTCTGCCTTCTTTTTGAGAGTCTGTGCCCCCACTTCTTAAACTCATTTGAATAGTCTCTATCTGCCTCATCTTTAACATGACTAGCAAAAAAACTACAGATTCTGTTTCACATCTGTTCACTCTTAGGACTTATTTCTGCTACATTCAGTCTTTGCTTCAATCCTTTCAAATAATTGCCCCTTACTTAACATAATAATGCCAATGAGATATCATCTATTCCTCAAAAAACCTGTTTTTGATATCGTGCCCCTGACATTTTTAACTTACCTTTTATATATTTATGGAAATTTTAGGAAATTCCATTTCCTATGGAATTTCAAGGGAACCTTTGATTATTATCAACTGTGACTGCCAGCAAATTAGTCACCACAAAGAGTGCCACCCCTTATAGTCACTCACATAATTCTTTTAAAGTCTGTCTGTACTTTGCCAATGCATTTAGTTCATGGCACAGTGTGATCATCAAAAGCCTTGGAGCCCTACATTTTTTAGACAACAACTGTTTGTTTTTGTTGTTGTTCATTTATTCAGATTTTAGGATTTTTCCGTGAACAGTAGTACAATTTAGAAACATTTACAAACATTTCTCAGTAAAAAAAAATAGGTCAGAAGAAAAGTCTTGTCAATATAAATGTCTCCTTAATATGCAGAGTTGACTGGTGTTGCAAACAGTTCAGCATTTAAATAACGTTTTGCTCAATATTGTCTCACTATCCTAATTTCACTTTTAACTATCAGAGCTAATACATTCTGTATAATTAATCTAATTTCATTTAAATATTTTACATGTACTTAAAAACATGTATAGGGCACACAGGAGAATTGAAATATGGTTTCTCTCTCACATTATTGTTAGGAAGAATTAAGAATAACGAAAGATAAAGGACACTGCAGGGAAATATATAAAAGTCAAACAATCTACAATAGTGCAGTCGTAGAAATAAAATTAGAGAGGGGACAGAGGGGGGAGTGAAGTTATTCAGAGGTCTAGTGGACCGAGCACAGATGCTCCGGCACATCTTTCCCAAAGGCACAAATTCAACCAAATCAACTGTTTTTGTGAGGAGGAGTCAAAAATCAAATGCAAAACTGAAATCTTCCATCTCTACTTATGAGACTAAAAAGCGTATGAGAGTGAACAGTTGACAAACAACAGACATAATGTATTATAGGACAGGGCTGCTGCTTTTAACTGTCTGCCTGGCAGGTGAAAACATCAACTGAAATCTGTTAAATAAAACTTTGTTAAGGTATGATATATAATTTATTTTCCTTTGTGTCACAGGTGTTGATGGTCAGACTCTGACACAATCTGAACCAGTGGTTAAAAGGCCTGGAGAGTCTCACAGACTGACCTGCACAGCCTCTGGATTCACATTCAGCAGCTACTATATGGCCTGGGTCAGACAGGCTCCTGGAAAAGGACTGGAGTGGGTTGCAAGAATTAGCAACACTGGTGGCAGCACTTGGTACTCTCAGTCAGTCCAAGGCCGGTTCACCATCTCCAGAGACAACAGCAGAGAGCAGCTGTATCTGCTGATGAACAGTCTGAAAACTGAAGATTCTGCTGTTTATTATTGTGCTCGAGACTCACAGTGTCTGAAGTTGTTTTAGAGCAGTACAAAATCATTCAGTAGTCCACTCGAGCTTGGTGCAGACCATATATACACGTTAAAATAAATTAATAATTCTGACAGTGTTTTATCCAATTCTGTTATATTTTATCTTATGCTTAATTTATTTTATGGTACACCTTTTATTATTTTTGATTCAAAATGTATATAAAAACTGTTACAATTGAATATATTTTTTGTCATATTTCAGGTGGGGTTTTTTTTTTTCTTTTTTAATGATTACAGTTTTAATGACACTCTGTTCTACTTTTAACATTTTCTTATAAGAGTAAGAAAGTAACTCTTTGGAGGACGCTTCTACTAGCTATTGTTGTCAAAAGCTAACTGAACCCTGAATTTAAATTTAGATTCTAATTCTAATATTAAAAAAAACCCCTATGTTTATATTTGCTTTTAAGAGAAGCGCACTTTCACAGCTAACACAGCGAGTGTGTGACATGCCTTGTACTTTCAATTGCACGTTTAAAAAAAACGTGATTGTACGCACATATACTTCACCACTAAAGGTAGTTTTAATATTCAGCATAGTGACAATAAAGTATATGTTGATTCTAACAATAAAAACATTTAAAAAAATGCTTTTTGTTAAACAAAAATCCAATAAAAATGCAGATACCATGCTGTTTGTATATCAGTCATGATAAACAATGAATCAGTATTAATTGGTTGTTCACTGGAGACCCCGGGGTAAATCGTAAAAACAATCGTGTTACATGTGAAGGCGGAGTCAATGCAAAACTTGGATGTGTATTAACTATTTATACAGTATGACTGCAGTGAGGATGACTGAGTGGAAAGGTCACAGAGCTTGATATGATGGATGCAAGGACAGGGCTGCTGCTTTCTATCATAATCTGGGCAGGTGAAGAGTTTCGGTTAATGTTTTGGCAAATTTGTAATAAAAAACTTAAAATCTTGGAGCAAGTGATTATTTTCTTCATGTTCTTCATTTTGTCCTTTTATTTGTCTGTTTTCTTTTCTTTGACAGGTGTTGATGGTCAGACTCTGACAGAATCTGAATCAGTCATTAAAAGGCCTGGAGAGTCTCACAGACTGACATGTACAGCCTCTGGATTCACATTCAGCAGCTACTATATGGCCTGGGTCAGACAGGCTCCTGGAAAAGGACTGGAGTGGGTTGCTTACATTCAAGATACTTACACAACCTACTCTCAGTCAGTTCAAGGAAGGTTTACCATCTCGAGAGACAACAGCAAAAAGCAGCCGCAGATGGACAGACTGAAAACTGAAGATTCTGCTGTTTATTACTGTGCTCGAGAGCCACAATAAGTGTTGTTAGCTGAGCAGCTGTACAAAATCCTGCACTACTCACTTGTCATTGTGTTAGCAATCCCAAGGAAAAATTATGTTGTTATTTTATCTTCATTTGCTGCTGTTTTTGATTATATTTTGAAATACAGTGGAAAAAAGTTTAAGATTACCCAGCAAGTAACCCCAAAACACATTGGTTAGTATATCACAAGGCAACAGAGCAATCTGTATTTTTAAGTTATTTCGACTGGTGTGAAGCAGCAGGATAATTGATGCATGTGTTACCAGTGTTAGTCAGGCAAAACATTCACA
>VURO01000302.1:19040-30006 GCA_015108175.1 Pelvicachromis taeniatus | reverse complement strand
TTTTTTTTTTTTGTTTTTTTTGACCAATTATAATGCCTTTTTTTTTTTTTTTTTTTGGTGGAGGGCAGCATGTCAGAGCAGTGTGACCCTCACAGTGATGCAAGCCAATAATACTCCCCTCCTCCCCCGCGTCCTGTCCTTAACCCTTGTTTTTTTTTTTTTCCTCTTTCCCATGATGAGGCTACGCATAAAGACTATCAATACGACCACTTAAAATCCTAATGTGCATTTTTGTCAATCAGTCATAAGTAAGCTTAGTGGGATTTTCTCCTTTTGTGACCTTAGTTCCCCTGTATGTTATTCAGTGATTTGGTCATGTAGCGTTCTGTATGCAAACTGCAGGAGGGAATCCAAACTTGCTATCTAGCAGCTGGCCGTATCTTCAAAGGCTTTTTCACGTTCCCACAGGGTCAGCTTTTTAACCGGAAAGTTAAATATTTGCATGGGGCAAGACCGAAAAACTATTTCCACGCAGCGTGCCAGCTACTGGCACAGGTCGAGCAGGAAGCCTGTGGAAAGATCGGATTTAAATGTGTCTTTACCCAAGGGTGATCTTTTTATTGTTTTGTGCAGTAAGTAGTCGAGAACTGGAGACACAACTTATGTCCAGATAACGGGTAAAAAAAAATATATCAGATTTTGATTTCATAGCCCAAGGTTTGCATAGGAACTCTGACGTGGTCACAGATGGGGATCTAATGGCAGCAGTTTCCAGTCATTTGTAGCTAATCGACGTTAAGTCCATAGCAGCTGAGAGATATCTGCAATTTTCTGGATTCTGCCAATGATCGTTTCCTTTCTATAACTGCGGGTGAACTTATCTGGTTAGCTGAACACGTCTCAGGCATATAATCAATACTCTAAGGTCATCAAATTAATAGCGCCCAGCTCACTGAAAAATATGGTGAAAAGCTACATCTGTTCATTATCACTTAATCAAGATTTTGTGTTACAGTGGGGTTTCTCTTTAGTCTTGAGTTACAGGCTATAAACAATAAAAGTGTTTGTTTCACCTGCATGCAAGGAAGCATTTTGAAAGAATTTGGCTTTAAAACTAAGGATTGGAGTTGGATAAAATCCCTCATCGTCCCTGCCTGCAAGCAAACACTCTCAGCAATAAGACAGGAAAACGAAGAGAATGTAAAAGTGGGACGGGAAGAATCTAAACTGAATGTAGTCCGCGTTTTGTGTCCTCAGTCAAAGGATGCAGGCAAACAAGCCGCTTTCCTGATATCCACATAAAGAACATGATGTATCTGGTTGGTAACGTTATTTATTTTTATTTATTTTTTTAAACAAAGGGAACAATTTAGCTGAAATTTAATAGGCCGGATCCTCCTGTCGTCCTGCAGATCTCTTTATTTGATCAGCTCCGTTTAAATCAGGGATGATTTATGAAGGAGAAAAGAACAAGGGCGAGGGGGGGGGGGATGATGATGAAAATGTACTGGGACACATCCAGAGTTAATATGCTTCTTTTAAAGTAATGCATTAGGAAGAGGGGAAAAAATGGTTATAGAAAGAGAGAGCTTCCTTTTTCATATTTTTTTCCCCTCTCCGTCATTGTATTCTTCAAACCGGAGATTTTTATTTATTTATTTTTTTTCCCCCCTTAGCTCCAGGCGTTTTGCCCACAACTTCTTTTTCAGAGTCACACTCGCATTAGTCCATGTTTTTGGCTCAAAACCAATAATATCTGGCGCCGCATTAGTGGTTTCGGAACAAATAAGACACCAATTCTGTATCTGAAGAGTGTTTTCATTTTCAGCGTCCCAGTTTCAAGTGTAGTAGTCCTCAAAAACACTCCCTGTACCTGAACAGAGTGTGAAAGGAAATCTCAAACCTTTCACCGAAATGATTCCAGTTATTGATGCTCTGAAGCTATGCTCAGATTTTTGTGTCTGATCTCGATGTGTATCTGATGTCTTAACAGCATTTTTCTTTGTGACAATGAAGCAAACCCGGGTGTCGCTAGCATCATCCTTTTTATTTTTTTATTTTTTTTTAAAGAGTGTGATAGAGATGTGTGTTGTTTGTTTTTGTTTTTGAGTTGGTGTGCAGTCTGTCTCTGGCTCCTTCTGTATGCATATTTCTGGGATTGTTTCTTATGATTGCAAAAATGAATCATCAAGCCACCAATTAAAATATTTCATTTTTACAGACCGGGCTGTGTTGTGGTTGTCACTGCGTGTCATTTCTGATGTTTCCCGTTCTGTCACTTTATTATCAAGCATGAAAAATATCTCCCCCTTTTTTTTTTTTCTTCATAGATGGAAATTACATCCAAGGTACTGAACTTGAAAACAAGCCACATGTTCATTTACACTCAGTGATTTTTTGACAGCTTGAGTGGGAGCCGAGACCTGCAGGTTTCCACACTCCTATTCACAGGCCAATTTGTAACTTAAGGATTTCTTCTTTTTTTTTTCTTTTTACCTCTCGCCTACACTAACTGCAAGACTGTGATCCCATAAAGATGCCCGTTCCCCCACCTAATGACGGCCCTCAGTCCTGTCACCAGTGATCTACAGCCTAATTCAATCTGCAGACACTCTGAGCCTGCCTGATGTACTTATATGCACACAAATATGTTTCTTCCTCTACTGTGGCAGGTGGGTGTTTGCGAGGAAGAGGACAGCAGCCTGTATAAATATAATTCCTTGTCCTTGGCTGAGCGTCCAGAGGAGAGAGGCCTTCACCCTGCCTCATCAACACACCAGTGAGCTTCAACTCTGACCTATCGAGGCAGGCGTAGAAAATAATTTGCCAGGACAGTGACGAGCAGGGGCAATTGGCTGGAGGGAGATCAAAGCTGGCACGGACAAGAGCAAGAGTGTCGGGGAGATGAGGAATCAGAGAGAGTCTTTATGTAGGGCAGGAGGAAAGAGATGATGGGGTTTTTTTTCTGCCTGACATACGAACAGAGGAGCGGGGAGAGAAAAGGAAGAGCTGCAGAGCCTCTCTGGCAGCTGGCAAATGGTGTATTAGACTGAACGCAGTCTTTAATCCTCCCCCTAGCTCTGGGTCGCTGTCATTTCAAGTGCAGCTGGACTGAACAAACAATAATGGCTCGACGGTTGCAGAGGGCTGGACAGCTTTTGTGCGGCTGAACGCGTGCATGTGAGTGTTTGGGAGAGAAAGCGCTCTCTCGCTCTTGCAGTGGGAATCCAGCACCGAGTTGATTGTACGGACTCTGGCTGCAGTCCATTATTAGCAGGTCAAACTGGCTACAGCTCCTCAGTGCTGGTCCCATACGTGCGCCGTGCAAACAAAGAAACTCTGGCGTTATTACTGCTTATTTTCAGCGTGGAATTCTGCAGATAAGTTCATACTGAGTTGCTCTCTTACGTGCATCGAGACCGGCTATTGTAGTTCTGGAGGACTGCCCTGTTGGCGCTGGCAGCTGGTCACGATAGAGTTTGGTCTTTGTGTCTGGACTTGAGTCATTTCCAGCAGTGGCATGGCTTAGACCCTCATCGTCAAATATACAATGTGGATAAATCTCTCTACACAAACAATTTGCAGAGTTTCAGTACCCTGTTTTGTCAGATTGTGAATGCGGAGGGCGGTGAGGGAGAGACAGCAGTCCAGAGTGGGAGTGCGCATTTTTCCCTTCAGCAATAAAATAAATATGATTAGATGGACCATCTGGGGCTGTTATCTGACCTTCCACTCCACGTCTGGCTAATCTCCCAGGCCAACACCAAATCACCTCTCGTGATACTGCAGGACTGAACAGAAGAAAACCAACCTTCCAGGCAGTGCTCTGCTGACTTACACTAGTGGGAGTCCGATCTGAAGGATCTCACAATCCTATTACGCTTGAAAAATGTGCGTTTATTATGTTTGCACGTGTGTGTGGAGCTCTGGAGCTGTGGGACACGAGCTCATAAAGAGCTGATCTGCTGCAAACTTATTAACCTCAACATAAAAGCCTGATAAATGTTGATGTTGGGGAAATGTAGCAGGACACAAACCCGCGGGGGCTGGGCCAGCCCATGAGATCTAAAAGGCTGTTAAAAGGGGTAACATGTTCACATTAAGTGACACATAGATCCTTCAGAGAACACAATCATTTAAAAAAAAATGCTGCAGTGCAGGAAAAAAGTGACGCGCTCATTAAGTGCGTGCGTTTATATACGAGTTTTAAAAGAAGGCACCTGGATGTTGTTTTTGAACATTTTTAATAGACTAAACAAATATTTTACTCATAAATATACATGTATCAATGTGTAATTAAGACTTCCCAACAAATTAATGCATTCTTATAAACTTTGAATCAATTAAAAACCCAAGAGGCGCAGGCACCTGTTTGTGGAAGCGCCATGTAAGAGTTTCTGTGCAAGAGTAAATAAACGTGACTATTAACAGCTGAGGCAAACAGCTTACTGACAGCCTACACTCACTACAGATGAATGATGACCAGAGTTGCCATACTCTAGCCACCTAGCTAAGATTATGCACTTGCAGTTCACCCAGTCTGCAATCTACTGACATCTAGTGGTGAGATATTACATATTGTACCTTTAAGTTGCGAAAACTAAAAGCTGGAGAATCCCAAGTATTTAAAGCCTAGTGGGAGTTGTCCCCTTCAGAGGTGGTCGTTGACCCTCTATTGATCATTTAAGGGTGTGAATCATTAGCATCACCGGGGGTTAAGGGTGAAGCCACTGTGAGACCTTGACTGACTTACCCAGGTCACCTATGGTAAATTTGTGAGTGGGGGTTGAAGCACCTGGTAAGGTATTTCAAGACTGCATTGTAGGTGGTTTATGTAAGCCACTTCATTCACAGTGGCTTAACATGGCATTGTTTACTTCTCTTTCAAACCATCTGTCTTCTGGTATCCTTGAAAGAGTGACTTTTACTCTTTAGGTGCAGGTGTACAGCTGACTCTCGTCCTGTTGAGGTGGTTATTGTGTTCTATGTAGTGCCATGCATTTGTGCTTCCTCCTGTGTGGAGATCCAAGCACCCCTCACTGCCCTGAACAGCATACACTACATTGTTTAGTTAAGCTGTGGTGATGAAGTCCAGTTGCCTTCCTGTTTTTCCGAGCTCTTGAGACTACCGTGACCTGGATGACTGAGAACCTGCACAGATGTTTATGTACGAGTGTAAACAAAACGGTCCTCGTCTCCGGGTGTATTTATAGGAAGCGAGCTCAGATCAGCCCACAGTTTTTGGTCGCTGTTATGTGGTGAATTAGCTTCATGTTAGTGACCCCAGCTGACCCTCATTATACAGTCAGGGACACATTTAATTAGCAGCAACTCACGTGAAACGACAAAATGTATTAATATTAATGGAGGTTTAATTGAGGTCGTTTTGGTCCCCCGTCGAGGCTTTCAACCTCTAAAATGGCTGACGTGTGATAGCGCGAGGAGAGGGAGCCCACAGCCCGAGCTCGCCATTTCGAATGTGACCCCAGAGAAGATGGCAACCATCTCCCATAATTCATTTGAAGATGTCACCTTTTTGACAGATGAACAGGCCCTGTGGGCAATGTGTGTGCATGTGTGAGTCGGCTTTTAGCTATACTTATGCGGACTAATGGGATGTTTAGGCCTGTCCTAATAGAGATACGGCTGATTTTTCCGTGTATGTGTTAGACTTTGTGAGTGTGTCCGCATGGGCACGTCAAAGTGAAGGTCAGCTCCAGAAGGATAATTAATGTTGCTGCTTTTTATATAATGTTAAATCAAACCCTGGAACTGCTCCCTCTGGAGGATCAACTGTCCAATTTAATTTAGGCTGCTAGAGCGAGTAAATGAAAAAGCAGGAGCCATGTCTCTGCACCCTGGGACACTGTCTCCGTACCTTTCATCTTCTTTTTATCAAGACCACACAACAGGTAGAAAGGCAGTCTGGCACATTTTACCAAATCTGCCCCACAGGGATTGTCTATCCAAAAGATATCACACAAACTCAAGGTAAAGGTTTACAAAATGATCCCAGGTGCTCCTTTCAAAATAAGAGGGTTTTCAGTTTATCTACTTTTTCATTACCACACAACAAATACTTTTAACCAAAGGGACAGGTGTGCCTGCTTCTGAATGAAGGATTTATTTCCCATGGTTATTAAACTGTGCATATAGAATATGTAATTCTGTGAGCTGCGTTTCAGAGTAGTACCTAGAATCCCAAATACATGTAACTCAACAGCTACTACACACTGAACAATGCTTCCTCTTTCACAATTCTACAACAGGTGAGTTTGGGCGGCTCTCTGGTTTGGATCAGAGACATGACTTCAGAATATGCATGCTAATCAGCTGCAACATTAAGAAATAAATTTTTTTTCTTATTACAATGAAACTTGTTAATGGGTTGGATGTATTGGCACCAATTTAACAGTTTGTCCTTAAAGCTGATGGGCAAGTGTAGTATTCTGAGTGAGATCAGGTTCATGGACAGCAAGCACTGATCCCAATTTGACATTTTTGGTTCAAATCATCATAAAAATGTATGGAGGAGGTCAGGAGAGAGGTGCAACAGTGAGTGTCTAAGAACATAACAAAGCATCAGATTTTAATGTACCATGCAATACCATTGGGAGCAGCTTCATTTTTCAGCATTACAATAATCCAAAATACACTGCCAATGTGGTAAAACTATACTTGGATAGAAAACAAACAATGCAATACTATTTGTCATGGATTGGCTGCCCCAGAACATGGGCCTCAATAATATGAAAACACTGTGGGATCATCTTGACAGAGAACAGAACAAAAGGCAGCCAACATCCAAAGAAGAGCTTTGAATGTCCTTCAAGAAGCCTCGACGGCTATTCCTGCAGACTACTTCAAGAAATTATAAGAAAACTGAATAAGACCGTTCAGGCTGTGTTGAAGAACAGCAACAGTAAAGTGAACTGATGAGACGGGGCGATGCTGGCGAGAGGGGCTCTTACAAGGCTGAAATTAAAAGTTTGCTTTTGTTTGCAGTTTTTTGTTTCAAGTTATTAGCATCATAATTAAGCTGCCTGACCAAACAGGTTGGGAGACTGAACTTTGATTTAAAAGGATTGTGTAGGCTTTCTAATGCCCCTTTCACCCTTTACAAAGTACGACAACTAGTTTAGTCCAGTCGTTTCTATTCTCAGAAAAGCAAAATTAAAGTATCAAAAACAATAGAAAGGGAGGAGAGTAAGCAAACTAAAGAAAGTCAGCTGTAAGCTGAGCACGAGTAACAGGTTATGTTGGTTGGTTCACCTATTACCAGCAGCCGGTAAAAAAAAGTGAGGCGATGTCAGGTGTGACGATATCTGTCAGAATGAGCCCTTAATTTCAATAACAGAGAGAGTGACTCCAAATATTCAAGGTGACACCTAAGGTGAGCTCATATAGTGGCAACTGACGGTTAATCCAAGCAAATATTTGTACTGGTAGCAGGTTCAGTTCAAAACTTAGCAAAGCCACCGACAAGCAGCATTAAGCTTTATTCTGTGTTAGACCCACAGTTCTCAGTCGGTGTGCCATGAGGTAAGCAAGGCATTTTAAGGAAGCCAGTGCATTTCGAGCTGCTGAAAGAGTAGTTTAAAAATACCACAATGACACTGTTTCTTAATTTAAAATAAAAAAGAAGTAGGTTGTCGGTTATATGTGGATGAATAGATTAATCTTTTTCTAGTTCTAATAAAACACCATCAGACAGCACACTAACATGCATACACCCTCAAAAACCATTTAATGTTTTACTTAATCACACAGTATATCCACAACATCGTTAGAGTGAACACTAACAGAAAATAGCTATTATATATCAAATCATTGCACATATCATAAACCTCATTTAACCTAATGCATTGTAACATAAAGCTGTTCAGCCAACTCAACCAAGGTACTATAATTACACTGATGCAGGTCTATAAACACAAATAGGTTTGGATACTTATTTGAACTGATAATTATCAAGATAATGTCATTATTTACAGTCATTATGATGTGCCTTGGTCTCTGACCTTTGTTGTGCCTTTGTACCAAAAATGATGAAAACAGCATCAGGCTGTCTGTGCAGCAGAAGGTATAAGTAATAGAAGATGATGGAAGTGAATATGCAAGGACAATGATGGCTGCCCGGAGGGTGATGGTAAGGCTGAAGAGCAGACATAGTGTATTAGAAAGTCAGATATGACTTTTAAGCTTTGTTTAGAACCATAAGCATCATGAATTCCTTTATAAATTAAGAAAATAATACAATCATAAAATTATTCTCCAAGCAAAATGCACTTAACCATACAAACTGTGCATATTTATGAATGCATCAGTGATTTTTTTTAAATGCAATACGGTATATGAACAGTTTATTATTTGCTACCCTAATGTTCACTAAGATTACTGTATACAGTTGTTGGCTAAATTATTTGTCTAAAAAAAAATCACAAGATGTGTGAGAGAGACAATTCAAGAAAGAAAGGAGGCCCACAGAGACTGCCTAGAGTTCTGTGTTACAGCAATGTTTAAGAATAAATATTCTCACACTAAATATTGACTTTTAAGCTTGTTAAAATCTTACAAACTCTGCTTATACTGTATTCCCATTTATGTTTGCTCATGTTTCAATAAATATTTATTCAAAGTATAAAGAAATTGGAAATGGTTGAAGACCTTTGCACAGCACTGTAGGTGCAGATCATTCCAAGTGCTCATGCTGACCACTGTCAAAGGCCCATAGTGGACATATGGGTATCAGAATTTGCTCATAGAGCAATGGTAGAAGGTCCTGTTTGGATGTTTTTTTATGAAGTGCATCTTGAGCATGTGTAACAAGGGACAGAGGGATGCATGATTGGCAAAGGTGGCAAAGGTAGAGGCATTCTTCACTTACAAAAAAATGCTCTGGTAAAAGTTGAAATGCTGATTTAACTTCTTTGCTCAAGTAATAATGAAAAAGTACCAACTCTGAAATGTACTCAAAGTATAAAACTAAAAACTGTCATTGCTGTGGCAGCAGATGTGTGGAGTAATGAGTGAAGGACGCTAAATGCAGGCACTGGCTGTGATGCGAGTGAGCTTTATTTGCAAAGTGAGGATACAAACAGAAACGGAGATGACATGGACAGAAGGAAAACCTAAACAGGGAACACTAAGAAACACGGAACCAGAACTAAGAAACCTGAAATGAGAGGGGACTTAGAGCAGCGTTAACACGGGGGATGACAAGCAGGGCGACAAGCACGGAGGTAACACAGACAGACCAGTGACGCTCAAGGGAAAACACACACTATATAAGCAGAGGGGAACGAGGAAACCGCACACAGGAGGGAGACAGGGCTGGACCTAATTAACATGACGAGGACTAAACAGAATACACTGACATAAGACACGGATCTCCACAATAAAACAGGAAATATACACTGACAGATCTCAGAAACACGATACAGGCAGAGAACAGAGGGAACACACGGTCAGGGATGACTAGACACTAAACCAAGGAAGCACAGAAACTAAAACCATCCATCCATTCGCAGGGGGCGCTGGAGCCTATCCCAGCTATCTTAGGGCGAAAGGCGGGGTACACCCTGGACAGGTCGCCAGTCAGTCGCAGGGCTAACTCATATAGATAGACAACCATTCGCACTCACAGTCACTCCCGCATTCATACCTATGGGCAATTTAGATTTTCCAATTCACCTATCCCCACAAACTGCATGTCTTTGGACGGTGGGAGGAAGCCGGGGTACCCGGAGAGAACCCATGCAAACACGGGGCGAACGTGCTAACTCCACACAGAAAGACCCCGGCCTGATGGTGGAATTGAACTCAGGACCTTCTTGCTGTGAGGCAAGTCACAGCAAGAAGGTTCTTTCTCCATCTCTGAATGAAGTTATCACTCATTCTTTTCTCTTCCTGAGAAACACCGCAGCTGTAGATTTTACTACCAGACAAACTGTGCAGAGAAACTACACAGGGAAACATAATTGAAATTACCGGATGCTTTAAAAAGTCACTCCTTTCATTCCTTTTCTGCAGCATGAGCTAGATGCAGCAATACAGCAACCACGTACATCTGCACCAAAAAGATAATAAATAATGCATGAATTATATGCTTTTTTTTGGTTCATAGATCTCATCTCATGTAATTATATTCACCTACAAATACTTAGCATAAACCACTTTTTAAACAAGACGTTTTGCTGTTTTAAAACAAATTTCCACACATAAACACTTCCTTCTAACTGTATGACTGTCAAGGTACAACTGTGTGGCAGGTAGGATGTAGGACCCAAATGCAATACACTCTTAAGGAGGAATAAACTTAAAGAGGCTGCTTTATTGCAGTGCAAAAACTCCACAAAAAATAAACACGCAAAAAACAAATCTAGACTAGAAACTGGAAACTAATGCTAGACACGAGGAAACATGGAAACGAGAGATAAGGACGAGGATCACAGGGAGCAGCACCATATACCTATTTGCAACTTCCAGCAACCACTTGCCAACTGTTGAGGATCACACATTTTTCTCTCATCAATGGAGGTTGCCGTGGAACACTGACAGACTTTAAAACTAAAGTCTAAGAGCAAAAGAAGAGAGCACAAAAAGCGAAGAAATGACTCAAATGTACAAATAGAAAAGCCTAAATAACGGTGTCCTTAGCCAATAACTGCAGTTTATTGTTAATTGTGTTGTTTTTGAGTTTGCATTAAAATGAAAAATGAAAAATTGGAGTCTTTCTTCATTTGTGTTAATCCAATTTTTGGAAATTTTCTCACAGTTCTTTTGAAAGTTTTGATTGATGTTTGATCAGTGTGAAAGAAAGAAAGAAAGTTTGATCTCCATCAATATAGAGATCAACTGTGCCTATATGTCCTGCAGTTTTTGCTGGTAGGTTTTTTTTTTTTTTCTAAGTAGGAAAGGGACAACAGTCTTTAATCACATATTTATATGTAATATAGGAAGACAGTTAAATAGTGGTACAGCTGTGATGCACAGAAGTATAATGTATTATAACAATGTAAAAAGG